>JAQOOD010000006.1:15478313-15605676 GCA_029633175.1 Citrus glauca
GAAATCCGAAAATTGTCGTTTTCGTATCTCAATTGGACATAAAATTGCTGATTTGTGTGGTGGAACCCAAATTAAAAGGTCTTAAGCTCACAAAACTTAAGGGTTAAGAAATCGCAATCTTAAAAATGTGTCAAAATACAAGGAAAAATTCGAAATTAAGGGTCAAAATACCCCCCAAGCTCCTTCGGAGCTTGACCACCCCATTTGTCTCCAAAAATTGTGCGGTTTAAAAAAAAAAAACGCCTCAATCGGAACCCGCCGACGCACGCAAAAGTGAAGGGGGTCGGCCGCGAAAAGAGGATTAACCGGCTGAAAAGATAAAAAAAGGAGGGGTGCAACACGAGGACTTCCCAAGAGGTCACCCATCTTAGTACTGCTCTCGCCCAAGCACGCTTAACCGCGGAGTTCTGATGGGATCCGGTGCATCAATGCTGGTATGGTCGCACCCAACAACACGTGCACTGCAAATCTACTTAAACCGTGCCCACCTCTCCCTGCCCCGACTCGGCCGCCGCACAATTCATCCCTCCGCTGCCCTTCCCCCGCAATTCAAATTTTGGGTAGAGGCAAGAGTAAATAAGTAATTTAAATGTTGTCCGGCCGTAATTTTAAAAACTAAGTAACTGAGTAAAGAAGTTCGTGCTGTACAACTAAAAGTGAATCATAGCTTAGAAATGCCACCGGGCATAAAGTATAATATTAATTCATTCTTACATTGCGTTGGTTTGAACCTGGAAACGAGGGGGACTAAAATAACAAACAGTTTGGGTCCGTTGCCTTTACGACGTATGAAATATTTTGAATTTGGTGCGCACAACTATTTCTTATCATGACCACAAAGTTTATAATATTGATAAATTCGAAATCCGAAAATTGTCGTTTTCGTATCTCAATTGGACATAAAATTGCTGATTTGTGTGGTGGAACCCAAATTAAAAGGTCTTAAGCTCACAAAACTTAAGGGTTAAGAAATCGCAATCTTAAAAATGTGTCAAAATACAAGGAAAAATTCGAAATTAAGGGTCAAAATACCCCCCAAGCTCCTTCGGAGCTTGACCACCCCATTTGTCTCCAAAAATTATGCGGTTTAAAAAAAAAAAAACGCCTCAATCGGAACCCGCCGACGCACGCAAAAGTGAAGGGGTCGGCCGCGAAAAGAGGATTAACCGGCTGAAAAGATAAAAAAAGGAGGGGTGCAACACGAGGACTTCCCAAGAGGTCACCCATCTTAGTACTGCTCTCGCCCAAGCACGCTTAACCGCGGAGTTCTGATGGGATCCGGTGCATCAGTGCTGGTATGGTCGCACCCAACAACACGTGCACTGCAAATCTACTTAAACCGTGCCCACCTCTCCCTGCCCCGACTCGGCCGCCGCACAATTCATCCCTCCGCTGCCCTTCCCCCGCAATTCAAATTTTGGGTAGAGGCAAGAGTAAATAAGTAATTTAAATGTTGTCCGGCCGTAATTTTAAAAACTAAGTAACTGAGTAAAGAAGTTCGTGCTGTACAACTAAAAGTGAATCATAGCTTAGAAATGCCACCGGGCATAAAGTATAATATTAATTCATTCTTACATTGCGTTGGTTTGAACCTGGAAACGAGGGGACTAAAATAACAAACAGTTTGGGTCCGTTGCCTTTACGACGTATGAAATATTTTGAATTTGGTGCGCACAACTATTTCTTATCATGACCACAAAGTTTATAATATTGATAAATTCGAAATCCGAAAATTGTCGTTTTCGTATCTCAATTGGACATAAAATTGCTGATTTGTGTGGTGGAACCCAAATTAAAAGGTCTTAAGCTCACAAAACTTAAGGGTTAAGAAATCGCAATCTTAAAAATGTGTCAAAATACAAGGAAAAATTCGAAATTAAGGGTCAAAATACCCCCCAAGCTCCTTCGGAACTTGACCACCCCATTTGTCTCCAAAAATTATGCGGTTTAAAAAAAAAAAACGCCTCAATCGGAACCCGCCGACGCACGCAAAAGTGAAGGGGTCGGCCGCGAAAAGAGGATTAACCGGCTGAAAAGATAAAAAAAGGAGGGGTGCAACACGAGGACTTCCCAAGAGGTCACCCATCTTAGTACTGCTCTCGCCCAAGCACGCTTAACCGCGGAGTTCTGATGGGATCCGGTGCATCAGTGCTGGTATGGTCGCACCCAACAACACGTGCACTGCAAATCTACTTAAACCGTGCCCACCTCTCCCTGCCCCGACTCGGCCGCCGCACAATTCATCCCTCCGCTGCCCTTCCCCCGCAATTCAAATTTTGGGTAGAGGCAAGAGTAAATAAGTAATTTAAATGTTGTCCGGCCGTAATTTTAAAAACTAAGTAACTGAGTAAAGAAGTTCGTGCTGTACAACTAAAAGTGAATCATAGCTTAGAAATGCCACCGGGCATAAAGTATAATATTAATTCATTCTTACATTGCGTTGGTTTGAACCTGGAAACGAGGGGACTAAAATAACAAACAGTTTGGGTCCGTTGCCTTTACGACGTATGAAATATTTTGAATTTGGTGCGCACAACTATTTCTTATCATGACCACAAAGTTTATAATATTGATAAATTCGAAATCCGAAAATTGTCGTTTTCGTATCTCAATTGGACATAAAATTGCTGATTTGTGTGGTGGAACCCAAATTAAAAGGTCTTAAGCTCACAAAACTTAAGGGTTAAGAAATCGCAATCTTAAAAATGTGTCAAAATACAAGGAAAAATTCGAAATTAAGGGTCAAAATACCCCCCAAGCTCCTTCGGAACTTGACCACCCCATTTGTCTCCAAAAATTATGCGGTTTAAAAAAAAAAAAAACGCCTCAATCGGAACCCGCCGACGCACGCAAAAGTGAAGGGGTCGGCCGCGAAAAGAGGATTAACCGGCTGAAAAGATAAAAAAGGAGGGGTGCAACACGAGGACTTCCCAAGAGGTCACCCATCTTAGTACTGCTCTCGCCCAAGCACGCTTAACCGCGGAGTTCTGATGGGATCCGGTGCATCAGTGCTGGTATGGTCGCACCCAACAACACGTGCACTGCAAATCTACTTAAACCGTGCCCACCTCTCCCTGCCCCGACTCGGCCGCCGCACAATTCATCCCTCCGCTGCCCTTCCCCCGCAATTCAAATTTTGGGTAGAGGCAAGAGTAAATAAGTAATTTAAATGTTGTCCGGCCGTAATTTTAAAAACTAAGTAACTGAGTAAAGAAGTTCGTGCTGTACAACTAAAAGTGAATCATAGCTTAGAAATGCCACCGGGCATAAAGTATAATATTAATTCATTCTTACATTGCGTTGGTTTGAACCTGGAAACGAGGGGACTAAAATAACAAACAGTTTGGGTCCGTTGCCTTTACGACGTATGAAATATTTTGAATTTGGTGCGCACAACTATTTCTTATCATGACCACAAAGTTTATAATATTGATAAATTCGAAATCCGAAAATTGTCGTTTTCGTATCTCAATTGGACATAAAATTGCTGATTTGTGTGGTGGAACCCAAATTAAAAGGTCTTAAGCTCACAAAACTTAAGGGTTAAGAAATCGCAATCTTAAAAATGTGTCAAAATACAAGGAAAAATTCGAAATTAAGGGTCAAAATACCCCCCAAGCTCCTTCGGAACTTGACCACCCCATTTGTCTCCAAAAATTATGCGGTTTAAAAAAAAAAAAAACGCCTCAATCGGAACCCGCCGACGCACGCAAAAGTGAAGGGGTCGGCCGCGAAAAGAGGATTAACCGGCTGAAAAGATAAAAAAGGAGGGGTGCAACACGAGGACTTCCCAAGAGGTCACCCATCTTAGTACTGCTCTCGCCCAAGCACGCTTAACTGCGGAGTTCTGATGGGATCCGGTGCATCAGTGCTGGTATGGTCGCACCCAACAACACGTGCACTGCAAATCTACTTAAACCGTGCCCACCTCTCCCTGCCCCGACTCGGCCGCCGCACAATTCATCCCTCCGCTGCCCTTCCCCCGCAATTCAAATTTTGGGTAGAGGCAAGAGTAAATAAGTAATTTAAATGTTGTCCGGCCGTAATTTTAAAAACTAAGTAACTGAGTAAAGAAGTTCGTGCTGTACAACTAAAAGTGAATCATAGCTTAGAAATGCCACCGGGCATAAAGTATAATATTAATTCATTCTTACATTGCGTTGGTTTGAACCTGGAAACGAGGGGACTAAAATAACAAACAGTTTGGGTCCGTTGCCTTTACGACGTATGAAATATTTTGAATTTGGTGCGCACAACTATTTCTTATCATGACCACAAAGTTTATAATATTGATAAATTCGAAATCCGAAAATTGTCGTTTTCGTATCTCAATTGGACATAAAATTGCTGATTTGTGTGGTGGAACCCAAATTAAAAGGTCTTAAGCTCACAAAACTTAAGGGTTAAGAAATCGCAATCTTAAAAATGTGTCAAAATACAAGGAAAAATTCGAAATTAAGGGTCAAAATACCCCCCAAGCTCCTTCGGAACTTGACCACCCCATTTGTCTCCAAAAATTATGCGGTTTAAAAAAAAAAAAAACGCCTCAATCGGAACCCGCCGACGCACGCAAAAGTGAAGGGGTCGGCCGCGAAAAGAGGATTAACCGGCTGAAAAGATAAAAAAGGAGGGGTGCAACACGAGGACTTCCCAAGAGGTCACCCATCTTAGTACTGCTCTCGCCCAAGCACGCTTAACTGCGGAGTTCTGATGGGATCCGGTGCATCAGTGCTGGTATGGTCGCACCCAACAACACGTGCACTGCAAATCTACTTAAACCGTGCCCACCTCTCCCTGCCCCGACTCGGCCGCCGCACAATTCATCCCTCCGCTGCCCTTCCCCCGCAATTCAAATTTTGGGTAGAGGCAAGAGTAAATAAGTAATTTAAATGTTGTCCGGCCGTAATTTTAAAAACTAAGTAACTGAGTAAAGAAGTTCGTGCTGTACAACTAAAAGTGAATCATAGCTTAGAAATGCCACCGGGCATAAAGTATAATATTAATTCATTCTTACATTGCGTTGGTTTGAACCTGGAAACGAGGGGACTAAAATAACAAACAGTTTGGGTCCGTTGCCTTTACGACGTATGAAATATTTTGAATTTGGTGCGCACAACTATTTCTTATCATGACCACAAAGTTTATAATATTGATAAATTCGAAATCCGAAAATTGTCGTTTTCGTATCTCAATTGGACATAAAATTGCTGATTTGTGTGGTGGAACCCAAATTAAAAGGTCTTAAGCTCACAAAACTTAAGGGTTAAGAAATCGCAATCTTAAAAATGTGTCAAAATACAAGGAAAAATTCGAAATTAAGGGTCAAAATACCCCCCAAGCTCCTTCGGAACTTGACCACCCCATTTGTCTCCAAAAATTATGCGGTTTAAAAAAAAAAAAACGCCTCAATCGGAACCCGCCGACGCACGCAAAAGTGAAGGGGTCGGCCGCGAAAAGAGGATTAACCGGCTGAAAAGATAAAAAAGGAGGGGTGCAACACGAGGACTTCCCAAGAGGTCACCCATCTTAGTACTGCTCTCGCCCAAGCACGCTTAACTGCGGAGTTCTGATGGGATCCGGTGCATCAGTGCTGGTATGGTCGCACCCAACAACACGTGCACTGCAAATCTACTTAAACCGTGCCCACCTCTCCCTGCCCCGACTCGGCCGCCGCACAATTCATCCCTCCGCTGCCCTTCCCCCGCAATTCAAATTTTGGGTAGAGGCAAGAGTAAATAAGTAATTTAAATGTTGTCCGGCCGTAATTTTAAAAACTAAGTAACTGAGTAAAGAAGTTCGTGCTGTACAACTAAAAGTGAATCATAGCTTAGAAATGCCACCGGGCATAAAGTATAATATTAATTCATTCTTACATTGCGTTGGTTTGAACCTGGAAACGAGGGGACTAAAATAACAAACAGTTTGGGTCCGTTGCCTTTACGACGTATGAAATATTTTGAATTTGGTGCGCACAACTATTTCTTATCATGACCACAAAGTTTATAATATTGATAAATTCGAAATCCGAAAATTGTCGTTTTCGTATCTCAATTGGACATAAAATTGCTGATTTGTGTGGTGGAACCCAAATTAAAAGGTCTTAAGCTCACAAAACTTAAGGGTTAAGAAATCGCAATCTTAAAAATGTGTCAAAATACAAGGAAAAATTCGAAATTAAGGGTCAAAATACCCCCCAAGCTCCTTCGGAACTTGACCACCCCATTTGTCTCCAAAAATTATGCGGTTTAAAAAAAAAAAAACGCCTCAATCGGAACCCGCCGACGCACGCAAAAGTGAAGGGGTCGGCCGCGAAAAGAGGATTAACCGGCTGAAAAGATAAAAAAGGAGGGGTGCAACACGAGGACTTCCCAAGAGGTCACCCATCTTAGTACTGCTCTCGCCCAAGCACGCTTAACTGCGGAGTTCTGATGGGATCCGGTGCATCAGTGCTGGTATGGTCGCACCCAACAACACGTGCACTGCAAATCTACTTAAACCGTGCCCACCTCTCCCTGCCCCGACTCGGCCGCCGCACAATTCATCCCTCCGCTGCCCTTCCCCCGCAATTCAAATTTTGGGTAGAGGCAAGAGTAAATAAGTAATTTAAATGTTGTCCGGCCGTAATTTTAAAAACTAAGTAACTGAGTAAAGAAGTTCGTGCTGTACAACTAAAAGTGAATCATAGCTTAGAAATGCCACCGGGCATAAAGTATAATATTAATTCATTCTTACATTGCGTTGGTTTGAACCTGGAAACGAGGGGACTAAAATAACAAACAGTTTGGGTCCGTTGCCTTTACGACGTATGAAATATTTTGAATTTGGTGCGCACAACTATTTCTTATCATGACCACAAAGTTTATAATATTGATAAATTCGAAATCCGAAAATTGTCGTTTTCGTATCTCAATTGGACATAAAATTGCTGATTTGTGTGGTGGAACCCAAATTAAAAGGTCTTAAGCTCACAAAACTTAAGGGTTAAGAAATCGCAATCTTAAAAATGTGTCAAAATACAAGGAAAAATTCGAAATTAAGGGTCAAAATACCCCCCAAGCTCCTTCGGAACTTGACCACCCCATTTGTCTCCAAAAATTATGCGGTTTAAAAAAAAAAAAACGCCTCAATCGGAACCCGCCGACGCACGCAAAAGTGAAGGGGTCGGCCGCGAAAAGAGGATTAACCGGCTGAAAAGATAAAAAAGGAGGGGTGCAACACGAGGACTTCCCAAGAGGTCACCCATCTTAGTACTGCTCTCGCCCAAGCACGCTTAACTGCGGAGTTCTGATGGGATCCGGTGCATCAGTGCTGGTATGGTCGCACCCAACAACACGTGCACTGCAAATCTACTTAAACCGTGCCCACCTCTCCCTGCCCCGACTCGGCCGCCGCACAATTCATCCCTCCGCTGCCCTTCCCCCGCAATTCAAATTTTGGGTAGAGGCAAGAGTAAATAAGTAATTTAAATGTTGTCCGGCCGTAATTTTAAAAACTAAGTAACTAAGTAAAGAAGTTCGTGCTGTACAACTAAAAGTGAATCATAGCTTAGAAATGCCACCGGGCATAAAGTATAATATTAATTCATTCTTACATTGCGTTGGTTTGAACCTGGAAACGAGGGGACAAAAATAACAAACAGTTTGGGTCCGTTGCCTTTACGACGTATGAAATATTTTGAATTTGGTGCGCACGACTATTTCTTATCATGACCACAAAGTTTATAATATTGATAAATTCGAAATCGGAAAATTGTCGTTTTCGTATCTCAATTGGACATTAAATTGCTGATTTGTGTGGTGGAACCCAAATTAAAAGGTCTTAAGCTCACAAAACTTAAGGGTTAAGAAATCGCAATCTTAAAAATGTGTCAAAATACAAGGAAAAATTCGAAATTAAGGGTCAAAATACCCCCCAAGCTCCTTCGGAACTTGACCACCCCATTTGTCTCCAAAAATTATGCAGTTTAAAAAAAAAAAAACGCCTCAATCGGAACCCGCCGACGCACGCAAAAGTGAAGGGGTCGGCCGCGAAAAGAGGATTAACCGGCTGAAAAGATAAAAAAGGAGGGGTGCAACACGAGGACTTCCCAAGAGGTCACCCATCTTAGTACTGCTCTCGCCCAAGCACGCTTAACTGCGGAGTTCTGATGGGATCCGGTGCATTAGTGCTGGTATGGTCGCACCCAACAACACGTGCACTGCAAATCTACTTAACCCGTGCCCACCTCGCCCTGCCCCGACTCGGCCGCCGCACAATTCATCCCTCCGCTGCCCTTCCCCCGCAATTCAAATTTTGGGTAGAGGCAAGAGTAAATAAGTAATTTAAATGTTGTCCGGCCGTAATTTTAAAAACTAAGTAACTAAGTAAAGAAGTTCGTGCTGTACAACTAAAAGTGAATCATAGCTTAGAAATGCCACCGGGCATAAAGTATAATATTAATTCATTCTTACATTGCGTTGGTTTGAACCTGGAAACGAGGGGACAAAAATAACAAACAGTTTGGGTCCGTTGCCTTTACGACGTATGAAATATTTTGAATTTGGTGCGCACGACTATTTCTTATCATGACCACAAAGTTTATAATATTGATAAATTCGAAATCGGAAAATTGTCGTTTTCGTATCTCAATTGGACATTAAATTGCTGATTTGTGTGGTGGAACCCAAATTAAAAGGTCTTAAGCTCACAAAACTTAAGGGTTAAGAAATCGCAATCTTAAAAATGTGTCAAAATACAAGGAAAAATTCGAAATTAAGGGTCAAAATACCCCCCAAGCTCCTTCGGAACTTGACCACCCCATTTGTCTCCAAAAATTATGCAGTTTAAAAAAAAAAAAACGCCTCAATCGGAACCCGCCGACGCACGCAAAAGTGAAGGGGTCGGCCGCGAAAAGAGGATTAACCGGCTGAAAAGATAAAAAAGGAGGGGTGCAACACGAGGACTTCCCAAGAGGTCACCCATCTTAGTACTGCTCTCGCCCAAGCACGCTTAACTGCGGAGTTCTGATGGGATCCGGTGCATTAGTGCTGGTATGGTCGCACCCAACAACACATGCACTGCAAATCTACTTAACCCGTGCCCACCTCGCCCTGCCCCGACTCGGCCGCCGCACAATTCATCCCTCCGCTGCCCTTCCCCCGCAATTCAAATTTTGGGTAGAGGCAAGAGTAAATAAGTAATTTAAATGTTGTCCGGCCATAATTTTAAAAACTAAGTAACTAAGTAAAGAAGTTCGTGCTGTACAACTAAAAGTGAATCATAGCTTAGAAATGCCACCGGGCATAAAGTATAATATTAATTCATTCTTACATTGCGTTGGTTTGAACCTGGAAACGAGGGGACAAAAATAACAAACAGTTTGGGTCCGTTGCCTTTACGACGTATGAAATATTTTGAATTTGGTGCGCACGACTATTTCTTATCATGACCACAAAGTTTATAATATTGATAAATTCGAAATCGGAAAATTGTCGTTTTCGTATCTCAATTGGACATTAAATTGCTGATTTGTGTGGTGGAACCCAAATTAAAAGGTCTTAAGCTCACAAAACTTAAGGGTTAAGAAATCGCAATCTTAAAAATGTGTCAAAATACAAGGAAAAATTCGAAATTAAGGGTCAAAATACCCCCCAAGCTCCTTCGGAACTTGACCACCCCATTTGTCTCCAAAAATTATGCAGTTTAAAAAAAAAAAAACGCCTCAATCGGAACCCGCCGACGCACGCAAAAGTGAAGGGGTCGGCCGCGAAAAGAGGATTAACCGGCTGAAAAGATAAAAAAGGAGGGGTGCAACACGAGGACTTCCCAAGAGGTCACCCATCTTAGTACTGCTCTCGCCCAAGCACGCTTAACTGCGGAGTTCTGATGGGATCCGGTGCATTAGTGCTGGTATGGTCGCACCCAACAACACATGCACTGCAAATCTACTTAACCCGTGCCCACCTCGCCCTGCCCCGACTCGGCCGCCGCACAATTCATCCCTCCGCTGCCCTTCCCCCGCAATTCAAATTTTGGGTAGAGGCAAGAGTAAATAAGTAATTTAAATGTTGTCCGGCCATAATTTTAAAAACTAAGTAACTAAGTAAAGAAGTTCGTGCTGTACAACTAAAAGTGAATCATAGCTTAGAAATGCCACCGGGCATAAAGTATAATATTAATTCATTCTTACATTGCGTTGGTTTGAACCTGGAAACGAGGGGACAAAAATAACAAACAGTTTGGGTCCGTTGCCTTTACGACGTATGAAATATTTTGAATTTGGTGCGCACGACTATTTCTTATCATGACCACAAAGTTTATAATATTGATAAATTCGAAATCGGAAAATTGTCGTTTTCGTATCTCAATTGGACATTAAATTGCTGATTTGTGTGGTGGAACCCAAATTAAAAGGTCTTAAGCTCACAAAACTTAAGGGTTAAGAAATCGCAATCTTAAAAATGTGTCAAAATACAAGGAAAAATTCGAAATTAAGGGTCAAAATACCCCCCAAGCTCCTTCGGAACTTGACCACCCCATTTGTCTCCAAAAATTATGCAGTTTAAAAAAAAAAAACGCCTCAATCGGAACCCGCCGACGCACGCAAAAGTGAAGGGGTCGGCCGCGAAAAGAGGATTAACCGGCTGAAAAGATAAAAAAGGAGGGGTGCAACACGAGGACTTCCCAAGAGGTCACCCATCTTAGTACTGCTCTCGCCCAAGCACGCTTAACTGCGGAGTTCTGATGGGATCCGGTGCATTAGTGCTGGTATGGTCGCACCCAACAACACATGCACTGCAAATCTACTTAACCCGTGCCCACCTCGCCCTGCCCCGACTCGGCCGCCGCACAATTCATCCCTCCGCTGCCCTTCCCCCGCAATTCAAATTTTGGGTAGAGGCAAGAGTAAATAAGTAATTTAAATGTTGTCCGGCCATAATTTTAAAAACTAAGTAACTAAGTAAAGAAGTTCGTGCTGTACAACTAAAAGTGAATCATAGCTTAGAAATGCCACCGGGCATAAAGTATAATATTAATTCATTCTTACATTGCGTTGGTTTGAACCTGGAAACGAGGGGACAAAAATAACAAACAGTTTGGGTCCGTTGCCTTTACGACGTATGAAATATTTTGAATTTGGTGCGCACGACTATTTCTTATCATGACCACAAAGTTTATAATATTGATAAATTCGAAATCGGAAAATTGTCGTTTTCGTATCTCAATTGGACATTAAATTGCTGATTTGTGTGGTGGAACCCAAATTAAAAGGTCTTAAGCTCACAAAACTTAAGGGTTAAGAAATCGCAATCTTAAAAATGTGTCAAAATACAAGGAAAAATTCGAAATTAAGGGTCAAAATACCCCCCAAGCTCCTTCGGAACTTGACCACCCCATTTGTCTCCAAAAATTATGCAGTTTAAAAAAAAAAAACGCCTCAATCGGAACCCGCCGACGCACGCAAAAGTGAAGGGGTCGGCCGCGAAAAGAGGATTAACCGGCTGAAAAGATAAAAAAGGAGGGGTGCAACACGAGGACTTCCCAAGAGGTCACCCATCTTAGTACTGCTCTCGCCCAAGCACGCTTAACTGCGGAGTTCTGATGGGATCCGGTGCATTAGTGCTGGTATGGTCGCACCCAACAACACATGCACTGCAAATCTACTTAACCCGTGCCCACCTCGCCCTGCCCCGACTCGGCCGCCGCACAATTCATCCCTCCGCTGCCCTTCCCCCGCAATTCAAATTTTGGGTAGAGGCAAGAGTAAATAAGTAATTTAAATGTTGTCCGGCCATAATTTTAAAAACTAAGTAACTAAGTAAAGAAGTTCGTGCTGTACAACTAAAAGTGAATCATAGCTTAGAAATGCCACCGGGCATAAAGTATAATATTAATTCATTCTTACATTGCGTTGGTTTGAACCTGGAAACGAGGGGACAAAAATAACAAACAGTTTGGGTCCGTTGCCTTTACGACGTATGAAATATTTTGAATTTGGTGCGCACGACTATTTCTTATCATGACCACAAAGTTTATAATATTGATAAATTCGAAATCGGAAAATTGTCGTTTTCGTATCTCAATTGGACATTAAATTGCTGATTTGTGTGGTGGAACCCAAATTAAAAGGTCTTAAGCTCACAAAACTTAAGGGTTAAGAAATCGCAATCTTAAAAATGTGTCAAAATACAAGGAAAAATTCGAAATTAAGGGTCAAAATACCCCCCAAGCTCCTTCGGAACTTGACCACCCCATTTGTCTCCAAAAATTATGCAGTTTAAAAAAAAAAAACGCCTCAATCGGAACCCGCCGACGCACGCAAAAGTGAAGGGGTCGGCCGCGAAAAGAGGATTAACCGGCTGAAAAGATAAAAAAGGAGGGGTGCAACACGAGGACTTCCCAAGAGGTCACCCATCTTAGTACTGCTCTCGCCCAAGCACGCTTAACTGCGGAGTTCTGATGGGATCCGGTGCATTAGTGCTGGTATGGTCGCACCCAACAACACATGCACTGCAAATCTACTTAACCCGTGCCCACCTCGCCCTGCCCCGACTCGGCCGCCGCACAATTCATCCCTCCGCTGCCCTTCCCCCGCAATTCAAATTTTGGGTAGAGGCAAGAGTAAATAAGTAATTTAAATGTTGTCCGGCCATAATTTTAAAAACTAAGTAACTAAGTAAAGAAGTTCGTGCTGTACAACTAAAAGTGAATCATAGCTTAGAAATGCCACCGGGCATAAAGTATAATATTAATTCATTCTTACATTGCGTTGGTTTGAACCTGGAAACGAGGGGACAAAAATAACAAACAGTTTGGGTCCGTTGCCTTTACGACGTATGAAATATTTTGAATTTGGTGCGCACGACTATTTCTTATCATGACCACAAAGTTTATAATATTGATAAATTCGAAATCGGAAAATTGTCGTTTTCGTATCTCAATTGGACATTAAATTGCTGATTTGTGTGGTGGAACCCAAATTAAAAGGTCTTAAGCTCACAAAACTTAAGGGTTAAGAAATCGCAATCTTAAAAATGTGTCAAAATACAAGGAAAAATTCGAAATTAAGGGTCAAAATACCCCCCAAGCTCCTTCGGAACTTGACCACCCCATTTGTCTCCAAAAATTATGCAGTTTAAAAAAAAAAAACGCCTCAATCGGAACCCGCCGACGCACGCAAAAGTGAAGGGGTCGGCCGCGAAAAGAGGATTAACCGGCTGAAAAGATAAAAAAGGAGGGGTGCAACACGAGGACTTCCCAAGAGGTCACCCATCTTAGTACTGCTCTCGCCCAAGCACGCTTAACTGCGGAGTTCTGATGGGATCCGGTGCATTAGTGCTGGTATGGTCGCACCCAACAACACATGCACTGCAAATCTACTTAACCCGTGCCCACCTCGCCCTGCCCCGACTCGGCCGCCGCACAATTCATCCCTCCGCTGCCCTTCCCCCGCAATTCAAATTTTGGGTAGAGGCAAGAGTAAATAAGTAATTTAAATGTTGTCCGGCCATAATTTTAAAAACTAAGTAACTAAGTAAAGAAGTTCGTGCTGTACAACTAAAAGTGAATCATAGCTTAGAAATGCCACCGGGCATAAAGTATAATATTAATTCATTCTTACATTGCGTTGGTTTGAACCTGGAAACGAGGGGACAAAAATAACAAACAGTTTGGGTCCGTTGCCTTTACGACGTATGAAATATTTTGAATTTGGTGCGCACGACTATTTCTTATCATGACCACAAAGTTTATAATATTGATAAATTCGAAATCGGAAAATTGTCGTTTTCGTATCTCAATTGGACATTAAATTGCTGATTTGTGTGGTGGAACCCAAATTAAAAGGTCTTAAGCTCACAAAACTTAAGGGTTAAGAAATCGCAATCTTAAAAATGTGTCAAAATACAAGGAAAAATTCGAAATTAAGGGTCAAAATACCCCCCAAGCTCCTTCGGAACTTGACCACCCCATTTGTCTCCAAAAATTATGCAGTTTAAAAAAAAAAAACGCCTCAATCGGAACCCGCCGACGCACGCAAAAGTGAAGGGGTCGGCCGCGAAAAGAGGATTAACCGGCTGAAAAGATAAAAAAGGAGGGGTGCAACACGAGGACTTCCCAAGAGGTCACCCATCTTAGTACTGCTCTCGCCCAAGCACGCTTAACTGCGGAGTTCTGATGGGATCCGGTGCATTAGTGCTGGTATGGTCGCACCCAACAACACATGCACTGCAAATCTACTTAACCCGTGCCCACCTCGCCCTGCCCCGACTCGGCCGCCGCACAATTCATCCCTCCGCTGCCCTTCCCCCGCAATTCAAATTTTGGGTAGAGGCAAGAGTAAATAAGTAATTTAAATGTTGTCCGGCCATAATTTTAAAAACTAAGTAACTAAGTAAAGAAGTTCGTGCTGTACAACTAAAAGTGAATCATAGCTTAGAAATGCCACCGGGCATAAAGTATAATATTAATTCATTCTTACATTGCGTTGGTTTGAACCTGGAAACGAGGGGACAAAAATAACAAACAGTTTGGGTCCGTTGCCTTTACGACGTATGAAATATTTTGAATTTGGTGCGCACGACTATTTCTTATCATGACCACAAAGTTTATAATATTGATAAATTCGAAATCGGAAAATTGTCGTTTTCGTATCTCAATTGGACATTAAATTGCTGATTTGTGTGGTGGAACCCAAATTAAAAGGTCTTAAGCTCACAAAACTTAAGGGTTAAGAAATCGCAATCTTAAAAATGTGTCAAAATACAAGGAAAAATTCGAAATTAAGGGTCAAAATACCCCCCAAGCTCCTTCGGAACTTGACCACCCCATTTGTCTCCAAAAATTATGCAGTTTAAAAAAAAAAAACGCCTCAATCGGAACCCGCCGACGCACGCAAAAGTGAAGGGGTCGGCCGCGAAAAGAGGATTAACCGGCTGAAAAGATAAAAAAGGAGGGGTGCAACACGAGGACTTCCCAAGAGGTCACCCATCTTAGTACTGCTCTCGCCCAAGCACGCTTAACTGCGGAGTTCTGATGGGATCCGGTGCATTAGTGCTGGTATGGTCGCACCCAACAACACATGCACTGCAAATCTACTTAACCCGTGCCCACCTCGCCCTGCCCCGACTCGGCCGCCGCACAATTCATCCCTCCGCTGCCCTTCCCCCGCAATTCAAATTTTGGGTAGAGGCAAGAGTAAATAAGTAATTTAAATGTTGTCCGGCCATAATTTTAAAAACTAAGTAACTAAGTAAAGAAGTTCGTGCTGTACAACTAAAAGTGAATCATAGCTTAGAAATGCCACCGGGCATAAAGTATAATATTAATTCATTCTTACATTGCGTTGGTTTGAACCTGGAAACGAGGGGACAAAAATAACAAACAGTTTGGGTCCGTTGCCTTTACGACGTATGAAATATTTTGAATTTGGTGCGCACGACTATTTCTTATCATGACCACAAAGTTTATAATATTGATAAATTCGAAATCGGAAAATTGTCGTTTTCGTATCTCAATTGGACATTAAATTGCTGATTTGTGTGGTGGAACCCAAATTAAAAGGTCTTAAGCTCACAAAACTTAAGGGTTAAGAAATCGCAATCTTAAAAATGTGTCAAAATACAAGGAAAAATTCGAAATTAAGGGTCAAAATACCCCCCAAGCTCCTTCGGAACTTGACCACCCCATTTGTCTCCAAAAATTATGCAGTTTAAAAAAAAAAAACGCCTCAATCGGAACCCGCCGACGCACGCAAAAGTGAAGGGGTCGGCCGCGAAAAGAGGATTAACCGGCTGAAAAGATAAAAAAGGAGGGGTGCAACACGAGGACTTCCCAAGAGGTCACCCATCTTAGTACTGCTCTCGCCCAAGCACGCTTAACTGCGGAGTTCTGATGGGATCCGGTGCATTAGTGCTGGTATGGTCGCACCCAACAACACATGCACTGCAAATCTACTTAACCCGTGCCCACCTCGCCCTGCCCCGACTCGGCCGCCGCACAATTCATCCCTCCGCTGCCCTTCCCCCGCAATTCAAATTTTGGGTAGAGGCAAGAGTAAATAAGTAATTTAAATGTTGTCCGGCCATAATTTTAAAAACTAAGTAACTAAGTAAAGAAGTTCGTGCTGTACAACTAAAAGTGAATCATAGCTTAGAAATGCCACCGGGCATAAAGTATAATATTAATTCATTCTTACATTGCGTTGGTTTGAACCTGGAAACGAGGGGACAAAAATAACAAACAGTTTGGGTCCGTTGCCTTTACGACGTATGAAATATTTTGAATTTGGTGCGCACGACTATTTCTTATCATGACCACAAAGTTTATAATATTGATAAATTCGAAATCGGAAAATTGTCGTTTTCGTATCTCAATTGGACATTAAATTGCTGATTTGTGTGGTGGAACCCAAATTAAAAGGTCTTAAGCTCACAAAACTTAAGGGTTAAGAAATCGCAATCTTAAAAATGTGTCAAAATACAAGGAAAAATTCGAAATTAAGGGTCAAAATACCCCCCAAGCTCCTTCGGAACTTGACCACCCCATTTGTCTCCAAAAATTATGCAGTTTAAAAAAAAAAAACGCCTCAATCGGAACCCGCCGACGCACGCAAAAGTGAAGGGGTCGGCCGCGAAAAGAGGATTAACCGGCTGAAAAGATAAAAAAGGAGGGGTGCAACACGAGGACTTCCCAAGAGGTCACCCATCTTAGTACTGCTCTCGCCCAAGCACGCTTAACTGCGGAGTTCTGATGGGATCCGGTGCATTAGTGCTGGTATGGTCGCACCCAACAACACATGCACTGCAAATCTACTTAACCCGTGCCCACCTCGCCCTGCCCCGACTCGGCCGCCGCACAATTCATCCCTCCGCTGCCCTTCCCCCGCAATTCAAATTTTGGGTAGAGGCAAGAGTAAATAAGTAATTTAAATGTTGTCCGGCCATAATTTTAAAAACTAAGTAACTAAGTAAAGAAGTTCGTGCTGTACAACTAAAAGTGAATCATAGCTTAGAAATGCCACCGGGCATAAAGTATAATATTAATTCATTCTTACATTGCGTTGGTTTGAACCTGGAAACGAGGGGACAAAAATAACAAACAGTTTGGGTCCGTTGCCTTTACGACGTATGAAATATTTTGAATTTGGTGCGCACGACTATTTCTTATCATGACCACAAAGTTTATAATATTGATAAATTCGAAATCGGAAAATTGTCGTTTTCGTATCTCAATTGGACATTAAATTGCTGATTTGTGTGGTGGAACCCAAATTAAAAGGTCTTAAGCTCACAAAACTTAAGGGTTAAGAAATCGCAATCTTAAAAATGTGTCAAAATACAAGGAAAAATTCGAAATTAAGGGTCAAAATACCCCCCAAGCTCCTTCGGAACTTGACCACCCCATTTGTCTCCAAAAATTATGCAGTTTAAAAAAAAAAAACGCCTCAATCGGAACCCGCCGACGCACGCAAAAGTGAAGGGGTCGGCCGCGAAAAGAGGATTAACCGGCTGAAAAGATAAAAAAGGAGGGGTGCAACACGAGGACTTCCCAAGAGGTCACCCATCTTAGTACTGCTCTCGCCCAAGCACGCTTAACTGCGGAGTTCTGATGGGATCCGGTGCATTAGTGCTGGTATGGTCGCACCCAACAACACATGCACTGCAAATCTACTTAACCCGTGCCCACCTCGCCCTGCCCCGACTCGGCCGCCGCACAATTCATCCCTCCGCTGCCCTTCCCCCGCAATTCAAATTTTGGGTAGAGGCAAGAGTAAATAAGTAATTTAAATGTTGTCCGGCCATAATTTTAAAAACTAAGTAACTAAGTAAAGAAGTTCGTGCTGTACAACTAAAAGTGAATCATAGCTTAGAAATGCCACCGGGCATAAAGTATAATATTAATTCATTCTTACATTGCGTTGGTTTGAACCTGGAAACGAGGGGACAAAAATAACAAACAGTTTGGGTCCGTTGCCTTTACGACGTATGAAATATTTTGAATTTGGTGCGCACGACTATTTCTTATCATGACCACAAAGTTTATAATATTGATAAATTCGAAATCGGAAAATTGTCGTTTTCGTATCTCAATTGGACATTAAATTGCTGATTTGTGTGGTGGAACCCAAATTAAAAGGTCTTAAGCTCACAAAACTTAAGGGTTAAGAAATCGCAATCTTAAAAATGTGTCAAAATACAAGGAAAAATTCGAAATTAAGGGTCAAAATACCCCCCAAGCTCCTTCGGAACTTGACCACCCCATTTGTCTCCAAAAATTATGCAGTTTAAAAAAAAAAAACGCCTCAATCGGAACCCGCCGACGCACGCAAAAGTGAAGGGGTCGGCCGCGAAAAGAGGATTAACCGGCTGAAAAGATAAAAAAGGAGGGGTGCAACACGAGGACTTCCCAAGAGGTCACCCATCTTAGTACTGCTCTCGCCCAAGCACGCTTAACTGCGGAGTTCTGATGGGATCCGGTGCATTAGTGCTGGTATGGTCGCACCCAACAACACATGCACTGCAAATCTACTTAACCCGTGCCCACCTCGCCCTGCCCCGACTCGGCCGCCGCACAATTCATCCCTCCGCTGCCCTTCCCCCGCAATTCAAATTTTGGGTAGAGGCAAGAGTAAATAAGTAATTTAAATGTTGTCCGGCCATAATTTTAAAAACTAAGTAACTAAGTAAAGAAGTTCGTGCTGTACAACTAAAAGTGAATCATAGCTTAGAAATGCCACCGGGCATAAAGTATAATATTAATTCATTCTTACATTGCGTTGGTTTGAACCTGGAAACGAGGGGACAAAAATAACAAACAGTTTGGGTCCGTTGCCTTTACGACGTATGAAATATTTTGAATTTGGTGCGCACGACTATTTCTTATCATGACCACAAAGTTTATAATATTGATAAATTCGAAATCGGAAAATTGTCGTTTTCGTATCTCAATTGGACATTAAATTGCTGATTTGTGTGGTGGAACCCAAATTAAAAGGTCTTAAGCTCACAAAACTTAAGGGTTAAGAAATCGCAATCTTAAAAATGTGTCAAAATACAAGGAAAAATTCGAAATTAAGGGTCAAAATACCCCCCAAGCTCCTTCGGAACTTGACCACCCCATTTGTCTCCAAAAATTATGCAGTTTAAAAAAAAAAAACGCCTCAATCGGAACCCGCCGACGCACGCAAAAGTGAAGGGGTCGGCCGCGAAAAGAGGATTAACCGGCTGAAAAGATAAAAAAGGAGGGGTGCAACACGAGGACTTCCCAAGAGGTCACCCATCTTAGTACTGCTCTCGCCCAAGCACGCTTAACTGCGGAGTTCTGATGGGATCCGGTGCATTAGTGCTGGTATGGTCGCACCCAACAACACATGCACTGCAAATCTACTTAACCCGTGCCCACCTCGCCCTGCCCCGACTCGGCCGCCGCACAATTCATCCCTCCGCTGCCCTTCCCCCGCAATTCAAATTTTGGGTAGAGGCAAGAGTAAATAAGTAATTTAAATGTTGTCCGGCCATAATTTTAAAAACTAAGTAACTAAGTAAAGAAGTTCGTGCTGTACAACTAAAAGTGAATCATAGCTTAGAAATGCCACCGGGCATAAAGTATAATATTAATTCATTCTTACATTGCGTTGGTTTGAACCTGGAAACGAGGGGACAAAAATAACAAACAGTTTGGGTCCGTTGCCTTTACGACGTATGAAATATTTTGAATTTGGTGCGCACGACTATTTCTTATCATGACCACAAAGTTTATAATATTGATAAATTCGAAATCGGAAAATTGTCGTTTTCGTATCTCAATTGGACATTAAATTGCTGATTTGTGTGGTGGAACCCAAATTAAAAGGTCTTAAGCTCACAAAACTTAAGGGTTAAGAAATCGCAATCTTAAAAATGTGTCAAAATACAAGGAAAAATTCGAAATTAAGGGTCAAAATACCCCCCAAGCTCCTTCGGAACTTGACCACCCCATTTGTCTCCAAAAATTATGCAGTTTAAAAAAAAAAAACGCCTCAATCGGAACCCGCCGACGCACGCAAAAGTGAAGGGGTCGGCCGCGAAAAGAGGATTAACCGGCTGAAAAGATAAAAAAGGAGGGGTGCAACACGAGGACTTCCCAAGAGGTCACCCATCTTAGTACTGCTCTCGCCCAAGCACGCTTAACTGCGGAGTTCTGATGGGATCCGGTGCATTAGTGCTGGTATGGTCGCACCCAACAACACATGCACTGCAAATCTACTTAACCCGTGCCCACCTCGCCCTGCCCCGACTCGGCCGCCGCACAATTCATCCCTCCGCTGCCCTTCCCCCGCAATTCAAATTTTGGGTAGAGGCAAGAGTAAATAAGTAATTTAAATGTTGTCCGGCCATAATTTTAAAAACTAAGTAACTAAGTAAAGAAGTTCGTGCTGTACAACTAAAAGTGAATCATAGCTTAGAAATGCCACCGGGCATAAAGTATAATATTAATTCATTCTTACATTGCGTTGGTTTGAACCTGGAAACGAGGGGACAAAAATAACAAACAGTTTGGGTCCGTTGCCTTTACGACGTATGAAATATTTTGAATTTGGTGCGCACGACTATTTCTTATCATGACCACAAAGTTTATAATATTGATAAATTCGAAATCGGAAAATTGTCGTTTTCGTATCTCAATTGGACATTAAATTGCTGATTTGTGTGGTGGAACCCAAATTAAAAGGTCTTAAGCTCACAAAACTTAAGGGTTAAGAAATCGCAATCTTAAAAATGTGTCAAAATACAAGGAAAAATTCGAAATTAAGGGTCAAAATACCCCCCAAGCTCCTTCGGAACTTGACCACCCCATTTGTCTCCAAAAATTATGCAGTTTAAAAAAAAAAAACGCCTCAATCGGAACCCGCCGACGCACGCAAAAGTGAAGGGGTCGGCCGCGAAAAGAGGATTAACCGGCTGAAAAGATAAAAAAGGAGGGGTGCAACACGAGGACTTCCCAAGAGGTCACCCATCTTAGTACTGCTCTCGCCCAAGCACGCTTAACTGCGGAGTTCTGATGGGATCCGGTGCATTAGTGCTGGTATGGTCGCACCCAACAACACATGCACTGCAAATCTACTTAACCCGTGCCCACCTCGCCCTGCCCCGACTCGGCCGCCGCACAATTCATCCCTCCGCTGCCCTTCCCCCGCAATTCAAATTTTGGGTAGAGGCAAGAGTAAATAAGTAATTTAAATGTTGTCCGGCCATAATTTTAAAAACTAAGTAACTAAGTAAAGAAGTTCGTGCTGTACAACTAAAAGTGAATCATAGCTTAGAAATGCCACCGGGCATAAAGTATAATATTAATTCATTCTTACATTGCGTTGGTTTGAACCTGGAAACGAGGGGACAAAAATAACAAACAGTTTGGGTCCGTTGCCTTTACGACGTATGAAATATTTTGAATTTGGTGCGCACGACTATTTCTTATCATGACCACAAAGTTTATAATATTGATAAATTCGAAATCGGAAAATTGTCGTTTTCGTATCTCAATTGGACATTAAATTGCTGATTTGTGTGGTGGAACCCAAATTAAAAGGTCTTAAGCTCACAAAACTTAAGGGTTAAGAAATCGCAATCTTAAAAATGTGTCAAAATACAAGGAAAAATTCGAAATTAAGGGTCAAAATACCCCCCAAGCTCCTTCGGAACTTGACCACCCCATTTGTCTCCAAAAATTATGCAGTTTAAAAAAAAAAAACGCCTCAATCGGAACCCGCCGACGCACGCAAAAGTGAAGGGGTCGGCCGCGAAAAGAGGATTAACCGGCTGAAAAGATAAAAAAGGAGGGGTGCAACACGAGGACTTCCCAAGAGGTCACCCATCTTAGTACTGCTCTCGCCCAAGCACGCTTAACTGCGGAGTTCTGATGGGATCCGGTGCATTAGTGCTGGTATGGTCGCACCCAACAACACATGCACTGCAAATCTACTTAACCCGTGCCCACCTCGCCCTGCCCCGACTCGGCCGCCGCACAATTCATCCCTCCGCTGCCCTTCCCCCGCAATTCAAATTTTGGGTAGAGGCAAGAGTAAATAAGTAATTTAAATGTTGTCCGGCCATAATTTTAAAAACTAAGTAACTAAGTAAAGAAGTTCGTGCTGTACAACTAAAAGTGAATCATAGCTTAGAAATGCCACCGGGCATAAAGTATAATATTAATTCATTCTTACATTGCGTTGGTTTGAACCTGGAAACGAGGGGACAAAAATAACAAACAGTTTGGGTCCGTTGCCTTTACGACGTATGAAATATTTTGAATTTGGTGCGCACGACTATTTCTTATCATGACCACAAAGTTTATAATATTGATAAATTCGAAATCGGAAAATTGTCGTTTTCGTATCTCAATTGGACATTAAATTGCTGATTTGTGTGGTGGAACCCAAATTAAAAGGTCTTAAGCTCACAAAACTTAAGGGTTAAGAAATCGCAATCTTAAAAATGTGTCAAAATACAAGGAAAAATTCGAAATTAAGGGTCAAAATACCCCCCAAGCTCCTTCGGAACTTGACCACCCCATTTGTCTCCAAAAATTATGCAGTTTAAAAAAAAAAAACGCCTCAATCGGAACCCGCCGACGCACGCAAAAGTGAAGGGGTCGGCCGCGAAAAGAGGATTAACCGGCTGAAAAGATAAAAAAGGAGGGGTGCAACACGAGGACTTCCCAAGAGGTCACCCATCTTAGTACTGCTCTCGCCCAAGCACGCTTAACTGCGGAGTTCTGATGGGATCCGGTGCATTAGTGCTGGTATGGTCGCACCCAACAACACATGCACTGCAAATCTACTTAACCCGTGCCCACCTCGCCCTGCCCCGACTCGGCCGCCGCACAATTCATCCCTCCGCTGCCCTTCCCCCGCAATTCAAATTTTGGGTAGAGGCAAGAGTAAATAAGTAATTTAAATGTTGTCCGGCCATAATTTTAAAAACTAAGTAACTAAGTAAAGAAGTTCGTGCTGTACAACTAAAAGTGAATCATAGCTTAGAAATGCCACCGGGCATAAAGTATAATATTAATTCATTCTTACATTGCGTTGGTTTGAACCTGGAAACGAGGGGACAAAAATAACAAACAGTTTGGGTCCGTTGCCTTTACGACGTATGAAATATTTTGAATTTGGTGCGCACGACTATTTCTTATCATGACCACAAAGTTTATAATATTGATAAATTCGAAATCGGAAAATTGTCGTTTTCGTATCTCAATTGGACATTAAATTGCTGATTTGTGTGGTGGAACCCAAATTAAAAGGTCTTAAGCTCACAAAACTTAAGGGTTAAGAAATCGCAATCTTAAAAATGTGTCAAAATACAAGGAAAAATTCGAAATTAAGGGTCAAAATACCCCCCAAGCTCCTTCGGAACTTGACCACCCCATTTGTCTCCAAAAATTATGCAGTTTAAAAAAAAAAAACGCCTCAATCGGAACCCGCCGACGCACGCAAAAGTGAAGGGGTCGGCCGCGAAAAGAGGATTAACCGGCTGAAAAGATAAAAAAGGAGGGGTGCAACACGAGGACTTCCCAAGAGGTCACCCATCTTAGTACTGCTCTCGCCCAAGCACGCTTAACTGCGGAGTTCTGATGGGATCCGGTGCATTAGTGCTGGTATGGTCGCACCCAACAACACATGCACTGCAAATCTACTTAACCCGTGCCCACCTCGCCCTGCCCCGACTCGGCCGCCGCACAATTCATCCCTCCGCTGCCCTTCCCCCGCAATTCAAATTTTGGGTAGAGGCAAGAGTAAATAAGTAATTTAAATGTTGTCCGGCCATAATTTTAAAAACTAAGTAACTAAGTAAAGAAGTTCGTGCTGTACAACTAAAAGTGAATCATAGCTTAGAAATGCCACCGGGCATAAAGTATAATATTAATTCATTCTTACATTGCGTTGGTTTGAACCTGGAAACGAGGGGACAAAAATAACAAACAGTTTGGGTCCGTTGCCTTTACGACGTATGAAATATTTTGAATTTGGTGCGCACGACTATTTCTTATCATGACCACAAAGTTTATAATATTGATAAATTCGAAATCGGAAAATTGTCGTTTTCGTATCTCAATTGGACATTAAATTGCTGATTTGTGTGGTGGAACCCAAATTAAAAGGTCTTAAGCTCACAAAACTTAAGGGTTAAGAAATCGCAATCTTAAAAATGTGTCAAAATACAAGGAAAAATTCGAAATTAAGGGTCAAAATACCCCCCAAGCTCCTTCGGAACTTGACCACCCCATTTGTCTCCAAAAATTATGCAGTTTAAAAAAAAAAAACGCCTCAATCGGAACCCGCCGACGCACGCAAAAGTGAAGGGGTCGGCCGCGAAAAGAGGATTAACCGGCTGAAAAGATAAAAAAGGAGGGGTGCAACACGAGGACTTCCCAAGAGGTCACCCATCTTAGTACTGCTCTCGCCCAAGCACGCTTAACTGCGGAGTTCTGATGGGATCCGGTGCATTAGTGCTGGTATGGTCGCACCCAACAACACATGCACTGCAAATCTACTTAACCCGTGCCCACCTCGCCCTGCCCCGACTCGGCCGCCGCACAATTCATCCCTCCGCTGCCCTTCCCCCGCAATTCAAATTTTGGGTAGAGGCAAGAGTAAATAAGTAATTTAAATGTTGTCCGGCCATAATTTTAAAAACTAAGTAACTAAGTAAAGAAGTTCGTGCTGTACAACTAAAAGTGAATCATAGCTTAGAAATGCCACCGGGCATAAAGTATAATATTAATTCATTCTTACATTGCGTTGGTTTGAACCTGGAAACGAGGGGACAAAAATAACAAACAGTTTGGGTCCGTTGCCTTTACGACGTATGAAATATTTTGAATTTGGTGCGCACGACTATTTCTTATCATGACCACAAAGTTTATAATATTGATAAATTCGAAATCGGAAAATTGTCGTTTTCGTATCTCAATTGGACATTAAATTGCTGATTTGTGTGGTGGAACCCAAATTAAAAGGTCTTAAGCTCACAAAACTTAAGGGTTAAGAAATCGCAATCTTAAAAATGTGTCAAAATACAAGGAAAAATTCGAAATTAAGGGTCAAAATACCCCCCAAGCTCCTTCGGAACTTGACCACCCCATTTGTCTCCAAAAATTATGCAGTTTAAAAAAAAAAAACGCCTCAATCGGAACCCGCCGACGCACGCAAAAGTGAAGGGGTCGGCCGCGAAAAGAGGATTAACCGGCTGAAAAGATAAAAAAGGAGGGGTGCAACACGAGGACTTCCCAAGAGGTCACCCATCTTAGTACTGCTCTCGCCCAAGCACGCTTAACTGCGGAGTTCTGATGGGATCCGGTGCATTAGTGCTGGTATGGTCGCACCCAACAACACATGCACTGCAAATCTACTTAACCCGTGCCCACCTCGCCCTGCCCCGACTCGGCCGCCGCACAATTCATCCCTCCGCTGCCCTTCCCCCGCAATTCAAATTTTGGGTAGAGGCAAGAGTAAATAAGTAATTTAAATGTTGTCCGGCCATAATTTTAAAAACTAAGTAACTAAGTAAAGAAGTTCGTGCTGTACAACTAAAAGTGAATCATAGCTTAGAAATGCCACCGGGCATAAAGTATAATATTAATTCATTCTTACATTGCGTTGGTTTGAACCTGGAAACGAGGGGACAAAAATAACAAACAGTTTGGGTCCGTTGCCTTTACGACGTATGAAATATTTTGAATTTGGTGCGCACGACTATTTCTTATCATGACCACAAAGTTTATAATATTGATAAATTCGAAATCGGAAAATTGTCGTTTTCGTATCTCAATTGGACATTAAATTGCTGATTTGTGTGGTGGAACCCAAATTAAAAGGTCTTAAGCTCACAAAACTTAAGGGTTAAGAAATCGCAATCTTAAAAATGTGTCAAAATACAAGGAAAAATTCGAAATTAAGGGTCAAAATACCCCCCAAGCTCCTTCGGAACTTGACCACCCCATTTGTCTCCAAAAATTATGCAGTTTAAAAAAAAAAAACGCCTCAATCGGAACCCGCCGACGCACGCAAAAGTGAAGGGGTCGGCCGCGAAAAGAGGATTAACCGGCTGAAAAGATAAAAAAGGAGGGGTGCAACACGAGGACTTCCCAAGAGGTCACCCATCTTAGTACTGCTCTCGCCCAAGCACGCTTAACTGCGGAGTTCTGATGGGATCCGGTGCATTAGTGCTGGTATGGTCGCACCCAACAACACATGCACTGCAAATCTACTTAACCCGTGCCCACCTCGCCCTGCCCCGACTCGGCCGCCGCACAATTCATCCCTCCGCTGCCCTTCCCCCGCAATTCAAATTTTGGGTAGAGGCAAGAGTAAATAAGTAATTTAAATGTTGTCCGGCCATAATTTTAAAAACTAAGTAACTAAGTAAAGAAGTTCGTGCTGTACAACTAAAAGTGAATCATAGCTTAGAAATGCCACCGGGCATAAAGTATAATATTAATTCATTCTTACATTGCGTTGGTTTGAACCTGGAAACGAGGGGACAAAAATAACAAACAGTTTGGGTCCGTTGCCTTTACGACGTATGAAATATTTTGAATTTGGTGCGCACGACTATTTCTTATCATGACCACAAAGTTTATAATATTGATAAATTCGAAATCGGAAAATTGTCGTTTTCGTATCTCAATTGGACATTAAATTGCTGATTTGTGTGGTGGAACCCAAATTAAAAGGTCTTAAGCTCACAAAACTTAAGGGTTAAGAAATCGCAATCTTAAAAATGTGTCAAAATACAAGGAAAAATTCGAAATTAAGGGTCAAAATACCCCCCAAGCTCCTTCGGAACTTGACCACCCCATTTGTCTCCAAAAATTATGCAGTTTAAAAAAAAAAAACGCCTCAATCGGAACCCGCCGACGCACGCAAAAGTGAAGGGGTCGGCCGCGAAAAGAGGATTAACCGGCTGAAAAGATAAAAAAGGAGGGGTGCAACACGAGGACTTCCCAAGAGGTCACCCATCTTAGTACTGCTCTCGCCCAAGCACGCTTAACTGCGGAGTTCTGATGGGATCCGGTGCATTAGTGCTGGTATGGTCGCACCCAACAACACATGCACTGCAAATCTACTTAACCCGTGCCCACCTCGCCCTGCCCCGACTCGGCCGCCGCACAATTCATCCCTCCGCTGCCCTTCCCCCGCAATTCAAATTTTGGGTAGAGGCAAGAGTAAATAAGTAATTTAAATGTTGTCCGGCCATAATTTTAAAAACTAAGTAACTAAGTAAAGAAGTTCGTGCTGTACAACTAAAAGTGAATCATAGCTTAGAAATGCCACCGGGCATAAAGTATAATATTAATTCATTCTTACATTGCGTTGGTTTGAACCTGGAAACGAGGGGACAAAAATAACAAACAGTTTGGGTCCGTTGCCTTTACGACGTATGAAATATTTTGAATTTGGTGCGCACGACTATTTCTTATCATGACCACAAAGTTTATAATATTGATAAATTCGAAATCGGAAAATTGTCGTTTTCGTATCTCAATTGGACATTAAATTGCTGATTTGTGTGGTGGAACCCAAATTAAAAGGTCTTAAGCTCACAAAACTTAAGGGTTAAGAAATCGCAATCTTAAAAATGTGTCAAAATACAAGGAAAAATTCGAAATTAAGGGTCAAAATACCCCCCAAGCTCCTTCGGAACTTGACCACCCCATTTGTCTCCAAAAATTATGCAGTTTAAAAAAAAAAAACGCCTCAATCGGAACCCGCCGACGCACGCAAAAGTGAAGGGGTCGGCCGCGAAAAGAGGATTAACCGGCTGAAAAGATAAAAAAGGAGGGGTGCAACACGAGGACTTCCCAAGAGGTCACCCATCTTAGTACTGCTCTCGCCCAAGCACGCTTAACTGCGGAGTTCTGATGGGATCCGGTGCATTAGTGCTGGTATGGTCGCACCCAACAACACATGCACTGCAAATCTACTTAACCCGTGCCCACCTCGCCCTGCCCCGACTCGGCCGCCGCACAATTCATCCCTCCGCTGCCCTTCCCCCGCAATTCAAATTTTGGGTAGAGGCAAGAGTAAATAAGTAATTTAAATGTTGTCCGGCCATAATTTTAAAAACTAAGTAACTAAGTAAAGAAGTTCGTGCTGTACAACTAAAAGTGAATCATAGCTTAGAAATGCCACCGGGCATAAAGTATAATATTAATTCATTCTTACATTGCGTTGGTTTGAACCTGGAAACGAGGGGACAAAAATAACAAACAGTTTGGGTCCGTTGCCTTTACGACGTATGAAATATTTTGAATTTGGTGCGCACGACTATTTCTTATCATGACCACAAAGTTTATAATATTGATAAATTCGAAATCGGAAAATTGTCGTTTTCGTATCTCAATTGGACATTAAATTGCTGATTTGTGTGGTGGAACCCAAATTAAAAGGTCTTAAGCTCACAAAACTTAAGGGTTAAGAAATCGCAATCTTAAAAATGTGTCAAAATACAAGGAAAAATTCGAAATTAAGGGTCAAAATACCCCCCAAGCTCCTTCGGAACTTGACCACCCCATTTGTCTCCAAAAATTATGCAGTTTAAAAAAAAAAAACGCCTCAATCGGAACCCGCCGACGCACGCAAAAGTGAAGGGGTCGGCCGCGAAAAGAGGATTAACCGGCTGAAAAGATAAAAAAGGAGGGGTGCAACACGAGGACTTCCCAAGAGGTCACCCATCTTAGTACTGCTCTCGCCCAAGCACGCTTAACTGCGGAGTTCTGATGGGATCCGGTGCATTAGTGCTGGTATGGTCGCACCCAACAACACATGCACTGCAAATCTACTTAACCCGTGCCCACCTCGCCCTGCCCCGACTCGGCCGCCGCACAATTCATCCCTCCGCTGCCCTTCCCCCGCAATTCAAATTTTGGGTAGAGGCAAGAGTAAATAAGTAATTTAAATGTTGTCCGGCCATAATTTTAAAAACTAAGTAACTAAGTAAAGAAGTTCGTGCTGTACAACTAAAAGTGAATCATAGCTTAGAAATGCCACCGGGCATAAAGTATAATATTAATTCATTCTTACATTGCGTTGGTTTGAACCTGGAAACGAGGGGACAAAAATAACAAACAGTTTGGGTCCGTTGCCTTTACGACGTATGAAATATTTTGAATTTGGTGCGCACGACTATTTCTTATCATGACCACAAAGTTTATAATATTGATAAATTCGAAATCGGAAAATTGTCGTTTTCGTATCTCAATTGGACATTAAATTGCTGATTTGTGTGGTGGAACCCAAATTAAAAGGTCTTAAGCTCACAAAACTTAAGGGTTAAGAAATCGCAATCTTAAAAATGTGTCAAAATACAAGGAAAAATTCGAAATTAAGGGTCAAAATACCCCCCAAGCTCCTTCGGAACTTGACCACCCCATTTGTCTCCAAAAATTATGCAGTTTAAAAAAAAAAAACGCCTCAATCGGAACCCGCCGACGCACGCAAAAGTGAAGGGGTCGGCCGCGAAAAGAGGATTAACCGGCTGAAAAGATAAAAAAGGAGGGGTGCAACACGAGGACTTCCCAAGAGGTCACCCATCTTAGTACTGCTCTCGCCCAAGCACGCTTAACTGCGGAGTTCTGATGGGATCCGGTGCATTAGTGCTGGTATGGTCGCACCCAACAACACATGCACTGCAAATCTACTTAACCCGTGCCCACCTCGCCCTGCCCCGACTCGGCCGCCGCACAATTCATCCCTCCGCTGCCCTTCCCCCGCAATTCAAATTTTGGGTAGAGGCAAGAGTAAATAAGTAATTTAAATGTTGTCCGGCCATAATTTTAAAAACTAAGTAACTAAGTAAAGAAGTTCGTGCTGTACAACTAAAAGTGAATCATAGCTTAGAAATGCCACCGGGCATAAAGTATAATATTAATTCATTCTTACATTGCGTTGGTTTGAACCTGGAAACGAGGGGACAAAAATAACAAACAGTTTGGGTCCGTTGCCTTTACGACGTATGAAATATTTTGAATTTGGTGCGCACGACTATTTCTTATCATGACCACAAAGTTTATAATATTGATAAATTCGAAATCGGAAAATTGTCGTTTTCGTATCTCAATTGGACATTAAATTGCTGATTTGTGTGGTGGAACCCAAATTAAAAGGTCTTAAGCTCACAAAACTTAAGGGTTAAGAAATCGCAATCTTAAAAATGTGTCAAAATACAAGGAAAAATTCGAAATTAAGGGTCAAAATACCCCCCAAGCTCCTTCGGAACTTGACCACCCCATTTGTCTCCAAAAATTATGCAGTTTAAAAAAAAAAAACGCCTCAATCGGAACCCGCCGACGCACGCAAAAGTGAAGGGGTCGGCCGCGAAAAGAGGATTAACCGGCTGAAAAGATAAAAAAGGAGGGGTGCAACACGAGGACTTCCCAAGAGGTCACCCATCTTAGTACTGCTCTCGCCCAAGCACGCTTAACTGCGGAGTTCTGATGGGATCCGGTGCATTAGTGCTGGTATGGTCGCACCCAACAACACATGCACTGCAAATCTACTTAACCCGTGCCCACCTCGCCCTGCCCCGACTCGGCCGCCGCACAATTCATCCCTCCGCTGCCCTTCCCCCGCAATTCAAATTTTGGGTAGAGGCAAGAGTAAATAAGTAATTTAAATGTTGTCCGGCCATAATTTTAAAAACTAAGTAACTAAGTAAAGAAGTTCGTGCTGTACAACTAAAAGTGAATCATAGCTTAGAAATGCCACCGGGCATAAAGTATAATATTAATTCATTCTTACATTGCGTTGGTTTGAACCTGGAAACGAGGGGACAAAAATAACAAACAGTTTGGGTCCGTTGCCTTTACGACGTATGAAATATTTTGAATTTGGTGCGCACGACTATTTCTTATCATGACCACAAAGTTTATAATATTGATAAATTCGAAATCGGAAAATTGTCGTTTTCGTATCTCAATTGGACATTAAATTGCTGATTTGTGTGGTGGAACCCAAATTAAAAGGTCTTAAGCTCACAAAACTTAAGGGTTAAGAAATCGCAATCTTAAAAATGTGTCAAAATACAAGGAAAAATTCGAAATTAAGGGTCAAAATACCCCCCAAGCTCCTTCGGAACTTGACCACCCCATTTGTCTCCAAAAATTATGCAGTTTAAAAAAAAAAAACGCCTCAATCGGAACCCGCCGACGCACGCAAAAGTGAAGGGGTCGGCCGCGAAAAGAGGATTAACCGGCTGAAAAGATAAAAAAGGAGGGGTGCAACACGAGGACTTCCCAAGAGGTCACCCATCTTAGTACTGCTCTCGCCCAAGCACGCTTAACTGCGGAGTTCTGATGGGATCCGGTGCATTAGTGCTGGTATGGTCGCACCCAACAACACATGCACTGCAAATCTACTTAACCCGTGCCCACCTCGCCCTGCCCCGACTCGGCCGCCGCACAATTCATCCCTCCGCTGCCCTTCCCCCGCAATTCAAATTTTGGGTAGAGGCAAGAGTAAATAAGTAATTTAAATGTTGTCCGGCCATAATTTTAAAAACTAAGTAACTAAGTAAAGAAGTTCGTGCTGTACAACTAAAAGTGAATCATAGCTTAGAAATGCCACCGGGCATAAAGTATAATATTAATTCATTCTTACATTGCGTTGGTTTGAACCTGGAAACGAGGGGACAAAAATAACAAACAGTTTGGGTCCGTTGCCTTTACGACGTATGAAATATTTTGAATTTGGTGCGCACGACTATTTCTTATCATGACCACAAAGTTTATAATATTGATAAATTCGAAATCGGAAAATTGTCGTTTTCGTATCTCAATTGGACATTAAATTGCTGATTTGTGTGGTGGAACCCAAATTAAAAGGTCTTAAGCTCACAAAACTTAAGGGTTAAGAAATCGCAATCTTAAAAATGTGTCAAAATACAAGGAAAAATTCGAAATTAAGGGTCAAAATACCCCCCAAGCTCCTTCGGAACTTGACCACCCCATTTGTCTCCAAAAATTATGCAGTTTAAAAAAAAAAAACGCCTCAATCGGAACCCGCCGACGCACGCAAAAGTGAAGGGGTCGGCCGCGAAAAGAGGATTAACCGGCTGAAAAGATAAAAAAGGAGGGGTGCAACACGAGGACTTCCCAAGAGGTCACCCATCTTAGTACTGCTCTCGCCCAAGCACGCTTAACTGCGGAGTTCTGATGGGATCCGGTGCATTAGTGCTGGTATGGTCGCACCCAACAACACATGCACTGCAAATCTACTTAACCCGTGCCCACCTCGCCCTGCCCCGACTCGGCCGCCGCACAATTCATCCCTCCGCTGCCCTTCCCCCGCAATTCAAATTTTGGGTAGAGGCAAGAGTAAATAAGTAATTTAAATGTTGTCCGGCCATAATTTTAAAAACTAAGTAACTAAGTAAAGAAGTTCGTGCTGTACAACTAAAAGTGAATCATAGCTTAGAAATGCCACCGGGCATAAAGTATAATATTAATTCATTCTTACATTGCGTTGGTTTGAACCTGGAAACGAGGGGACAAAAATAACAAACAGTTTGGGTCCGTTGCCTTTACGACGTATGAAATATTTTGAATTTGGTGCGCACGACTATTTCTTATCATGACCACAAAGTTTATAATATTGATAAATTCGAAATCGGAAAATTGTCGTTTTCGTATCTCAATTGGACATTAAATTGCTGATTTGTGTGGTGGAACCCAAATTAAAAGGTCTTAAGCTCACAAAACTTAAGGGTTAAGAAATCGCAATCTTAAAAATGTGTCAAAATACAAGGAAAAATTCGAAATTAAGGGTCAAAATACCCCCCAAGCTCCTTCGGAACTTGACCACCCCATTTGTCTCCAAAAATTATGCAGTTTAAAAAAAAAAAACGCCTCAATCGGAACCCGCCGACGCACGCAAAAGTGAAGGGGTCGGCCGCGAAAAGAGGATTAACCGGCTGAAAAGATAAAAAAGGAGGGGTGCAACACGAGGACTTCCCAAGAGGTCACCCATCTTAGTACTGCTCTCGCCCAAGCACGCTTAACTGCGGAGTTCTGATGGGATCCGGTGCATTAGTGCTGGTATGGTCGCACCCAACAACACATGCACTGCAAATCTACTTAACCCGTGCCCACCTCGCCCTGCCCCGACTCGGCCGCCGCACAATTCATCCCTCCGCTGCCCTTCCCCCGCAATTCAAATTTTGGGTAGAGGCAAGAGTAAATAAGTAATTTAAATGTTGTCCGGCCATAATTTTAAAAACTAAGTAACTAAGTAAAGAAGTTCGTGCTGTACAACTAAAAGTGAATCATAGCTTAGAAATGCCACCGGGCATAAAGTATAATATTAATTCATTCTTACATTGCGTTGGTTTGAACCTGGAAACGAGGGGACAAAAATAACAAACAGTTTGGGTCCGTTGCCTTTACGACGTATGAAATATTTTGAATTTGGTGCGCACGACTATTTCTTATCATGACCACAAAGTTTATAATATTGATAAATTCGAAATCGGAAAATTGTCGTTTTCGTATCTCAATTGGACATTAAATTGCTGATTTGTGTGGTGGAACCCAAATTAAAAGGTCTTAAGCTCACAAAACTTAAGGGTTAAGAAATCGCAATCTTAAAAATGTGTCAAAATACAAGGAAAAATTCGAAATTAAGGGTCAAAATACCCCCCAAGCTCCTTCGGAACTTGACCACCCCATTTGTCTCCAAAAATTATGCAGTTTAAAAAAAAAAACGCCTCAATCGGACTTCCGAGCACAAAGTTATCGGCTTTTAAAGTTTTTATACTTTTCCAATTGGTTCCGACCGGGGCGCTTTTTAAGGCTACACTCAAACATCTAAAATGCACCTCTTTGTAAATTGCCACCATATCCTTTGCTGCTTTCATATATCTTTTCATATTTAAATTGAAATAATTAACTTCTTGATGATAATATTCAATAAAAAAGATTATTCATGCACGCTAATATCAATTTCTCATGGTACAAAGAGAAAGTATACATTAATACCTTTGGCCTTAGGAGACTTAGCATAATTAAATTAAAGATCATTCTATTTTTGTTCTTTGTAATGAAGTTCGATAATCTACCTCAAATGCAAAATTTTGATAAAAAATTAATTGACACATAAACGAGGTGCACAAAACAGATAAATGCAAATGCTCAGGGATAAAGAGAATGCGGTCCATAATATTTCTCATTTTTATTATTTAGATCTCTAATTTTTTTAATTATCCATTATATTTTTAAATTGTAACCAAAAAAATATTTGTCTAATATAATGTATTTGTCCAAAAAAAAGTATTTCTCTAATATGATGTATTTGTCCAAAGGTTTAAAGAGTTTCATAAATATTAAAATGTCACATTTATAATTTAATAATAAATTTGGATCGTTTAAAGAAAAAAATCTCAATCGGAACTCCGAACAAAAAGTTATCCACTTTTAAAATTTTTTGCTTTTTCAATTAGTTCTATGTGCGTATACCTAAATTTATCGACCTTCAAATAGCCAAACATTAAAATTATCACACATAAATTCATAAGTTCGAAGATTAAAATAATGACATTAAAGATGCAATAGGTAATTGGAAAAAAAGAAAAAAAGATCAGGGACCTAAATCGTAATAGTGAGAACTTAAATATGTAATTTTACGAGGTATGAAATTTCACCATTAATGGTGGATTTTGTAAATTATTGGCTACATTTGATTTTAAAGAAAATAATAAGGAGTTTACTGTAAATTACCTTCTACTTATTTAAAACTGAATTCCTTTCTTACTCCCTTCCCTCAACTGGGACAAACAAAGGACACAAGGATTCAATATTGTAATACTTTCAGGCAACAAATGAAAAATCTCGTTTTCCCTCTGTTGCTGTTCATTACAACTCCCATTTCGCATGCAGAAACTACAGAAAAAGCCGATGGAAGGAGAGTGATACAATTGACAGAAGGGCCAGAGCATGTGATTTGGGCGGTGCAACTCTCTGATCTTCATTTCAGTGTTCATCATCCTGATAGAGCTTCTGATTTTAAGAGAATTGTGGGCCCAGCTCTTTCAATGATCAGCCCTTCTCTTGTCCTTATAACTGGTGACCTCACAGGTTTGTTTCAATCCTTCTCTGATTATTCCATAAAACTGTTCATTAATTTTGAGTTTGATTTTTTTTTTGGGATTAATGTATGTGAAAATGGAATTAGATAAAATGTATATGTGGTTTAGTTTATGGATAAGGGTTTGTTGGGCATTTATGAATTTCAATTTTTTTTTCTAAGTAGAGATTTGTGTATTTATGTGTGTAAAAATAGGATTAGAATTTACAAGACATATGTATAGTTTCTTGAGAATTCAGGTTTGTGATTGATTTATGTGAAAATATGATCAAGTAAATTGTGGGTTTCTTTTGAATCCAATGTGTTTTGCATGTAAAATGGACTTCTTTAAAATTATGGAGGACTAGAGGAATGTGGTGCTACTTGTTCCATGAACATTAGTGATGCAATCGACTGTTAAAATTTTCATGTTAAAATGATGGATTTTAAATTTTATTTTATTTTGTGTTGTCAATTTTATTGCCATTTCCTTTTCTTGAAAGTATCTATCTAAATATGATATGGATATCTAGACCATTGCCAGCTCCAATATCAAATACACTCCAAGAAGATGAATACTTATCATTCTCTTCCACTGGCTCAGACTTAAAATCTTCATAATGCTATCGACTGTTAAAATTTTCATGTTAAAGTGATGTATTTGTAAATTTTATTTTGTGTTGCCAATTTTGTTGCCGTTTCCTTTTCTTGGAAGGATCTATCTAAATAAGTCGTTTAATCTTTGGTTGGATGAAGTACCATCGGATTGATGATGAATGGAACCTATGAAGTGTCACTCTTGAAAAGAGGTTTAATTACATCTTCTGATCATTTAATCTTTGATTATTTAATCAGTTTTGCAGAATCAGCTTTTAGTGAGTAACACGCTGGAATGATGTTATTGTTCTAGAACTTGGTTGTCCATTAGGGATTGAAAATGGACATTTGTTATGATGAAGAACCAAATATAAGTGAAACAAAAGGTGTGAAGTTGCTCCAAATTTCAAAAGAATTTGTGGGTATTATTAGTTCAACTCGCCACATGAAAGAGGGTGGGATTCAAATCTCATTTGTATTCATATTGTATTTTAAGGGAAAAAACAAAAAGGAAAATGGAATAGAAGATGTATTAAAAAACACCTGACATCCTCCAAAGAGCTGATTAAATGCCGAAAAAAGCTATTACGGATTGGCATTTTTCTCTAAAAAGTTTTATCTCCTCCCAGCTGGAAAACATCCTCCTATGTTTTGTGGATTGTGGGAATATTGGAGAATTTATAACTGAGAAAATTCTCTGTGTTCTCTTCCATATACTCTGTCTGTTATTCTGTTGCACCCTCATTTTTTTCTTTGTATTTTATCAACAAATTACGCTTAGCAAAAATTATGTTATACTCTTCTATTATATCCCTTCTTTTGGTCTTCTTCTATGTATCTTTTATATAACTTTATTTACCCAAACAAGGTATACTCATGTTCACTTCCTGACTTGCTTGGTTTACCTTTGCTTGCTTCAATCATAAACTCTAATGGTTTCTTACCTATTTGTACCTTTCTGTTTCTCTACTTTTCTTGGCATTTTATGCTTACTGGATTTTTAAGGCCACGCGCATGAAAGAGGTTCTGAGCTTGTTCAGAATCATTGATTTCCGTGCTGAGATTTTAGAATCATAAAAAATTGGGGGATTCTTTGGACATGATCTGATTGACAAGACATAATCCAACATTATAATTTAAAGTTATTTATCTTTCATGAGCTACTATTGTAGTGCAGGGTTTAGGTTCTTGCATGCTTATTCTTACATTTTAGTAAAGTTGATCATTTCTCTCTCCTTTTCTCTCTTCTTGTTTTCCTTTTCTTTTCTCATTTTCATCTTTCATCTGAATATGATAAGTTATATTGATCTGAATTACCTTTGATGACCGCATGGATTAATGGATGGTTCTCAGTACATTAGTTCTTTATTCTCTTTAACAGATGGGAAAAGCAAGGACTTGCTAACTATGAAGCAAAATGAGGTTGAGTGGATGGAGTACCAGAATGTAATGCAAGATGTTATAAAAAGGAGTGGACTTGACAAGAGCATTTTCTATGATATCAGAGGCAATCATGATAATTTTGGCGTACCAATTGTCGGTGGATCCTTTGATTTCTTTTCTAAGCATAGCATCAATGGGCAGTTGGGAAGAAAGCAAAATGTGAATAGTGTCACTGTTCAGGTCAGTCGTCATCTTTACTTATAGTGTCCAATACTCATAGTTTTAACTGGAAATTCGTCCGAGCTTACAAACTCTTCCTTTGGGATCTCAATTTTATTATCTCTGCTTGTTTTTTTTTAAATTTCCTCAGAATTTACGAACTCTTACTTTGGGATCTCAATTTTTATGTCTGTGATTGTTTATGATCTTGCCAAATTTTCTTTACTCTTTCTATGTCATTTTTCATTTTAATTGAGATAGATAGCAAGGTTGGACAAACTAGCTTATCCCATTGATGGAGGGAACTTTATATTAAACTGTTTCAGATGAATGCCAACACTCACAATAATAATTGTAATAATTTTTTTGTCTACCTTTACAAAATTTTGCTTCATTATCCAGATTGGTGATGAGAAGCACTTATTTGTTGGGTTTGATAGCACAATGTCTGTTGGTTTACGAGGTCCAACTAACCTTTTTGGGCATCCAACTGACCAATTGTTAACTGAAATCGACTCGGAACTCTCACAATGGAATTCTCAATCAACAAAACCAGTGACCAAGATCACCTTTGGGCATTTCCCAGTATCTTTCTCTGCATCCTCTCATTCTGGGAGGAGCCTACAAGATATATTCCTCAAGCACTCCTTGTCAGCTTATTTATGTGGACATCTCCATACAAGATTTGGAAAGAATCTGAAGCGACATCATCATATGGATCATAATTTTCTATCACAGAAGTTTTTCCAGTCAAACATGCACCAAATACCTTTAGGAAGCACAAAAAATTGTTCATCTGGAGCTCCGTCCATTGGAGAATTCTGGGAGTGGGAGATGGGTGACTGGAGAAAAAGTAGAGCTATGCGGATATTGGCCATTGATAGAGGTCACGTTTCATATGTTGATATTGACTTTAAGTCAGGATTCAGAAAAACTATCGTAGTACCCACATTTCCTTTAGATTCACGCTTCATATCACGATCTTCATCCCAGAAGTATGAATGTGAACATATGGTCGCGCAATCTTATCCGACTATTAGAGCTCTAGTTTTTTCTGTTTCCCCAATTCTGTCAGTTGTGGCCAAAGTCTATGACTCAAGATCTGGGAAACATGATTTGGTTATGGAGGAACTAATGATAAAACGTACAGATAACTCTAGCAGGGGAGATCTTTATGCAGCTCCATGGAATTACAGAGCCTTTGAGGACTCATCTCCTCAGAGATTCTGGCTGGAAATAGAAGTAACAGACATTATGGGTAGATTATCCTCAAGTGAACTTAGGCCATTTTCTATAAATGGGCTTAGTGCAAAAATCTCATGGACATGGAAGGAGTTTTTTGTGATGGGTTGCCAATGGGATACCTTGTATTACCCCCTTCTCTGGTTTGCTATGTATTTCCTATTCTCCCTTCTTATTGTTCCAAAAGCACTCCTTATATTGTCAAAAAAGCAGTATACTTACAAGAACTTTGCCGCAAATAGAGGGTTCATAAATTGCATAGCATGGGTTCTACAAGAGCTTTGCAAGATGCATGTTGTATGGTATGGCATTTTGGGATACTTATTTTACCTTGTTTTGTTTCCCTGGCTTTTTGGACAAGTTTTCACTGATGGGAAAAGTTGGGGATACATGACTTACATGGGCTGGGTGGTGAGAGCTCTGGACAATCAAGAAAGCCAAAAATATATTGGATCTCCAGATGTGATGGTGATTGTTCTTCCCCATATCGTATTCGTGGTTTTGCCTGCTATTTTGGTGAGTGCTGCTTTAGCTGCTGAAAAAGAGCTCTATAGGGTATCACTTTCAGGGAAAAAAGAAGATGATCATGAGCAAGAAAATGGCAGACCTCTAGTTTATGACTATCAAGGAAGTAGAAAATCAAAGTTCCAATTTGGTGCTCGGTGGATAAGAAAAATTGTCTTGGTGGTTTGCTTGGCAGTTATTTGGAAGCATTTAATGGTAAGCTTTTACCCTGTAATTGGAAATTTTTTTCCTTGCTTTGGCTTTTTGAAAACCATAGAGAATTGTTTTATAACAACAATTGATTGTTTTTGGCTCACAACCCTCTCACTTTCTAATATGTTGTTTTCTTCTTACAGAATTGCAGAGCTCTCATCAAAGCATATGAGATGAACCCATTGATCCAGTTTCCTGCATATAGCTTCTCCATTCCTCTAATGCTTGTGTATGCCATGTATAAAACTGGGAGGGTTTAATGAGCATTGCCGAAAGTTTGCCTTAGTCTTCCTGATTTAAGAACTACCATCAATCAGTTCCTCAATCCACAATGCTGAACAGTACTGAAAAAAGCTCGCCTTCTCATAACCACGTAACCAACAGATATTTTTGTTTCTTGCACCCAATACTTCAATTGATACATGTATATCAATACTTGATTTATGTCGAAAATAGGTTCTCTAATGCAGTAGAAGACTTGGTAGAAATTTATCTGCTAAAATTTTGGAAATGCAATTCTGTTTTGTTCATTACATGACAATGTTGTTCCGCAGAACCAAATAAAATAATTTGTTTTGATGGCACTTTCGAGTATGTCTGAAGCAAAATTTACCTTTTGTGTATACTTTGTGGTTGTGGAATCTTTTTTTTTTTCATATTTTGCACAATGAACTCTGATGTCTTCATTTCTCTTTGAGCACAGCTTAAATATCGGTTCCAAACGAGGAATTGACTCCAATTATCAAGAAATTTATCCCCTAGGATAAAAACAATAATATATGTTCAATTTATAATACAAGAGTCATGAGTATTGACTATGTCTATTCAATATATGTTCGATAACAAGTATTGAATATGTGTTTGATAACAACTTTTATTTCTAATAATTAAATAACATAATAAAAAAATTACAAAATCAATTTTAACTAACACGTGGGTGCTAATTTTGCCAATTAGTTCAGTTGGTAAAATTTCCAAATTAAAACAAAAGGTCTGGAAAGTGGAAGAGATTTTAGTGGTCGTTTGTGATTACTTTTAGGAGGTCTAAAATTGATTTTGAAAAGTTGAAAGTTAATTTTGGTGTTTAATATATTTCTTCATAAATTATTTTTGGCAAAATCACCCCATCTTGTATTGTGAAAAGTAATGAACAAGTAACTTTTCAAAATCTAATTTTGAAAATCAATTTAATACTTAAAACAATTTCAAATATATCCTCATATATATTATAAAAATCAAAACTATCCTTATTAATAAGAAAATAAAATCATTAAATTTAAATAAATTATTATTTTTTTATCAACTACAATGAGATAAGAAATAAAAATAAAATTAATAATATAAAATATTTAATATAGTTATGAATTAGTTTCTATATATATACATACATACAACAAAAAAATTTTTATGTACATGATTATAAATGTGCAAAATAAAATTTATTTAACATTATATCTAATTCAATCATTTACATTTTAGAGTAGTTTAATAACAGGATATACTAATATACATACAATTGCTTTTAAAACTTATAACACTTAAAAAAATTATCAAACATTTAACTTATTCTTTTCACATTTGTTTTATTTTTAGTACAAAAACAAGTCTTAACAAAATTTATAGCCTAACCAAACAAGAGAGCGCATTCGCAAAAAGCATCATAACATAGCCAAAAATCAAGACCTGTAGGTGCAGAATTGAAAACATGGACCCCGATAGGAAAAATAAGAGCGTGATTGGCAAGAAAATCAACTGTGAAATTTGTTTCACGACAAACATGATTGATAATGACCTGCTAGTTATGTTGAATAAGCTCTTTTATGCTGCAAGTGATCTGGTAATGAGGATTGGGCCTGCAAATTTGGTTCTCTATTAGACTATTAGTTTAGTTACACAACTGCTATCCACATCCACTTGAAGCTTTTTAATACCCAAATTCCAAGCTAGCAATAAACCTTGATAGAGATTCCGAAGTTCAGCTCCTGTGATGGAAGTAGAGCTAATATTCATTCCAAAACCACTAATATACTCTCCTCAATATTTACGAATGGGACCTCCCACACTAGCTAAACCCAAAGACTTATGCGCTTCGTCAATGTTAAGATTAAGCCACGGCCAAAGTGGAGCAACTCATCAAAAAAATCTTTCCACTTTAAAATTCACACGATGAAGAAATATTTTATTGACCCTAATGACCGCCTCACACGGTCACACCTGCATCTAATTCCAGTCACAACACAGCCCAAACTAATCTGAGTTGTGATCATATAAACATTTATTCCTGATGGTTGTCGAAATCAGTAAAAATAAATATTTACTCTAAATAAATTGTGTATTATAATTGAGTAGGGTCGTATCTACAGAAATCGATAATTATTTAAATCCTTTTAAAATATAAAATGCAAAATGGAGAAATTGTTGATAATAATAAAAATCAAATTAAAATAACAAGAATGCAATTAAAGTTGTAATTCAAATTGGAAAAAGCTCTGGTTGAAGGAATTAACTCAGTTTGATTCGACTACTATCATTGATTCAAATATAAATTATTACTACTTATGAATAGACCAGTTATAACTACTGAGACCCTCTAATAGCCAATATATCATTAACTAGTCGATAACCAAGGTACGACTGTTGGTTATTTCCCTAATCAATAGACAACCCTAGATACGATCATAAGATTTAATCAATTGACAGCCTGAAAAACCAGAGAGACCCAAATCTTAATCAACAAACACATACGATGGTTCATTTAAATTAGATTGTTGATTCTCATAACACAACTCACTGCTATGTTATTTGTCACAAACATTAAAATCTTCATACGATGAATCCTTTAATTGACAATAGATTAAGTTGATAATTAAATAGTGGCCAATTACCTAATTAACAAACATAATCATGAAAATAATTCAGAGAATAAACAAATACTCAAAGAGCAATAAAACAATTAAAGCATAAGAAAGATCTCACAGTAGTGATGAATCAAAGCTTCATTAACCTTTAATCAGAAAAATAGGTTTAGTTCTTCATAAAGAGAAGAGAAAAGTTTAGATCCAGAGTTTCTCTCTTTTCTCCAATCCCCTTTTTTTCACAATAGATTCCTCCCTTAAATACTCTCTCTCTCTTCTCCTCTATAGTTCTATTTAAAATAAAATACTAATATCTGAAATATTAAATTCGTAATTACAAAAATAACTAAAAATACAAAACATGTTAAACTAAAAACTGCAGATCCGTAGTTGATAGCACGCGCCCACGCCTTATCAACAAAGTTCTTCTAACGCTCATAATTTCTCCAAGAGAACAATCATCCTTAAACATCATCTTTTAGCTCAATTTTATCACCAATCAATAGAATTGCACCTACAAAAGTAAAACACAAGTAAATCACTATTATTAAATGCAAAACATCAATATGAAAGGAAGTAAACAATGTAAAACTAGCGCATAAATTGCACTCTAACAATTCCTCTAATACCACAAGCTCCTCAAAGCAACCCCGAATAAACATGGCCAATCTCCTCCTCATCCATTTTCTAAACATTTTTTAAATTTCAAATAAGCCACTCCCTAAGATCAAGATGAAAGAAATTTATATGGAACTTTAGGGGAAGTATGATATGCCATACCTGCTTCACAAACCAACAGTTTCTCAGGCACGCAGAGTGCCTTCAACTTCATTGCCACTACAAAAACAACCCATATCTCTGGCAATTTTTGTAGTGATTTGGGTTCTATAGAATTTGATGAGCAACTCAATCACTGCCCATGATCATAAACAAGACCAACAAGATGCTATAAATCCAAATAATCAAGCTTTAAGTTTTAAGAAAACCTTTTGACGAAAATGGCTTCGATCAAAACACACGTAGAACAAGAATTAGAAATAAATCAATCACAAAACAAAGAGAAGGATTTACGTGGTTTGATTGTGCAAAGAAGCACAATCTACATCCACGGGAGAAGCCAACAGAGCAAGTTTTATTGATGATTCAAGTAACCCTTACAGAGCAATCCCCCCCTTGGATGAAACCACTGCTGGACTCCGGTCCTTTCGATCCGACACAACTGAGTTGTTCCACCACCACATTCCGGCTACTAGGGTCTATCTCTGATACCACTTGTTGGGGAGCTTAGCATAAGATTTCTAGGTATCAAACTTAAAAGACTAGCCTTTTAGGTGGAGTAACCTACTTCCTTATAAACTCAAGTATCTCCCCTTTACTAGCCAATGTGGGACACAACTCAACAATTTTCTTGCGAAATAATTCCCCTTTGGTTTTCAGCTTATTGTGAGTAGCAATCTAGAGTAAAGTGCGAGTGCTTGGGGGACCATTCCATTTCCAGATTAAATTCCATAAAGAATTAGATTCTCTGTTTGAATTGCAATACAATTGCTTATAAGCTGATTTCATTGTAAACTCCCCAGTTTTGGGGTGGACCCAAAAGGGTTTATTATCATCATCATTGCACAGATAAAGGAACATGATAGCTGCTATTTTTAACAAAATATTATTTGGAAATTAATGACCAAAGCAATTCCACTTCCAGTTTCCCTCTTGTGTCACAAAATCAAGAACTTTTCTTAATAATAATCTCCACAGGGGCCATTGAAGAAACATCTAAAATAAGAGGTTTATTCTTAACTCCCAAATTGTCCTACCAAAAGTGAGTTGTAGCTCCGCTACCCACTGACCAGCAAATAGTCGACTTCACATTATCCTTTACGTAGTACAAAAGAGAGATCAACTTGATATTTAGGTGCAAGAACTTATACCCAAAAACTAGAAGAAGCCAAAAGCAAGCGCCAACCAATCTTCATCAATAGAGTGCTACTCATTCCCCTCAAATTTTTTAAAACCCAATCCCCCGAAGTTGTTTGGTTTATACACTTTTGACCATTTAACCATAAACATTTTGTTATACTCATTTGTACCACTCCAAACAAACCTCTTATAGATTTGTTCAATTTTAGAAGTGATTCCCATTTGCAATTTAGCAGTTTACATAGAAAAGACTAGAATAGCTTGAACAATCGACTGCGCGAGGGTGATACTTCCCACAACAGAAAGACGCATAACGTTCCAACCTGGTAACCTTTCTTTAACTTTGTTCAAAATTGCTTAGTAAGTCTTCTTGGTGACTCTTGAGTGAAAAAGAGGCATACCCAAATAAGTTCCCAAATTCTTGGAAATCGAAAAATTGAGAGCTTTAGGAAAGCTTGGCTGACATTATATGAGCAAAAGTTTGAGCCTTTGTCTTATTTACTCGTTCACCAGAACAAAAATAAAAAGAACTCAACACTTTATTAATCACCATAGCCTGATCAACCGAAGTTTCAGCAAGGAGGAGCAGATCATCCATAAAAAATAAATGGGAAAAGGGAATACCTTTCTAAGAGAAGTGGATGGGATTCCGTTTCTTATCATGAACCGCTTGATTAATTCGGTGACTGAGTCGTTCGATGCACAAAACAAAAATGAAGGGAGAAAGAGGATCCTTTGTCTAATATCCCTTGAAAGATTGAAAGCTTTAGCAAGCTCACCATTCCAAAGTAGTTGCATAGTGGCCGAAGTGATGCATTCCATAATAACATGAATAAGATCAATTGGCAGTCCCATAACAGTCAAAGCGTCATGGATAAAATTCCAACTAAGCCTACAATGAGCTTTCTCCATATCCACCTTAGGATGTGGAATTGAGGATGTGCAACTGTAGTTTAAAAGATACAATATTAAAGTGTTTGATAAATACTAACTGTTATAACTTAGAATATATGTTGATATGATTTTTCACTTATACATTAAAAAAATATTATATCTTTAATAATTTTATCAAAATTATTATTTAAAATTTACATTTACTATATATCACTAACATTTGTTTCATTTTTACAGTTTTTTTTCCACAACAGTTATAACTTAAAAGATACAATACCTCAATCCCAAACGCACCTTAATACCTGTGAACCTATTTTTCTGTCTTCTGACACATGGTGTATGAACGATTTCCTGAGCAACAACAATAGTATCTGTGATATGTCTCCCCAGAAAAAAAATTATTTGTATATGGCCAATAAAATCAGGAAGGATGGCTTCGATCCTGTTAGTAATAACTTTCGTAATAGTTTTATACGCAAGAGTGCGTAAGCTAATTGGCTAGTATATCTTTAAGCAAGTCGTGCTGTCCACCTTAGGGATTAAAACAAAAAGGGTTTTATTTAGCTCATTAAGAATGCCACCACCCTGAGACACATTCTTCACAATTTTACAAACTGAAACACCCACTTATCGGCACTATGTTTGATAAAATATTGCATGAAGACCATCAATTCCTATTGGCCTTCAACAGACTCATACTGAAAATAATTTCTTTAATCTCCTCATTAATCACACTTCTATTTAGAAAAACCACATTATCTTCAAAAATAGTAGAGAAAAAATTATTAATAGAGTATAGATGATGAGAAAAAAATTATTAATAGAGTAGAGATGATGAGAATCGTCTTCTTTGGGAAAGAGCTACAAGAAAAACAATCTAGTGTAATCTTTACTATCCTTAGTGTTACACAACTAGAATCCCCACCAACAAAACAAATTTTTAAACATCATAATCTTATTAAATTTTATGTGTTGGATAGTTTTGCAATGAAAATAATTTGTATTTCGATCACCATATTGGATGTACTCCTTCTGAGACTTTGATACTGCGGGATTTTTTTTTGAGTGAGGACTTCTTCCAATTCTTTCTGTAAAGAGAGTTCTAACTTTTAGAGAAAAGTCATTCAAGAGCCTTATGAATACCACCCTATCTGGCCAATAATTTTTTTTCTTAATAATGTTCCCAAAAATATCTTTATTCCTAGCAATCATTTTTTGCACCAAATCCTTCAAAGAGCTAAAATAATCCTCACTATCTCTCTAATTTTTAGTGACAAAATCCCCAAAGTTCTCATTTGCTAGCGTGAAAAGCATAGTTGTAAAACAATAGGTTTTTCACTATAGGTGTAGTAAAAGAAAAATCGAGTTGGATGAGAGGAAACCTCGTGTCCGATTTTGATGGAGGCAGATCTCATAGGATATAGAGGCTTATAACTACCATTAGGCTTCCCCCGTGGGTTCTAGTAGCCATGGATGGATATAAAGACAAAGATAGAGAGAGACTTGTCAATTCTCTATTGTTGCTAGACCAAGGAAACGAAAAGGTTTGTTGCCACTTTGAATATTCTTAAATGAACAAATATTGGTCTGTCCCTTTTATAAATCTCATTTTACTATTTACATCATTACATCTTATCCTTAGGGAATCTGCTTTATGATTCATCACTACTTTATATCACATCAAACACACAATACATCTTTATTCCTAAGGAATCTACTTTACTCACTACATTGACACCACACACTTGTCACTTATTCATTGGTCAATCCATCATTGTTTCCGCTAGTAGGGTCCACTATGCTTCCACTCAACTAGTACTGCTTCTCTCTGTAGACCACATGCGGGACAAACATTCTTCTTCCCATCGTGCGATCTGTGTGATGTAATGTAAAGTAGTGATGAGTCATAAAGTAGATTCCTTATGGATAAAGTATAATAATGTAAATAGTAAAATGAGATTCCTTTGGTGCCTATAAAAGGGCCTCTCTGGTAGTGTGTTGGATCATCGAGTCTTGAAGTCTTATAATATAGAGTCTTAATAAGATTACTTGGGTGAAATCTTGTATTCTATCTTCCAGTAATAAAACCATCCTTTGTGTTCTCCTTTATTATTTAATTTCGGTATTAGAGCCAGTACCCCCCAAAAGGATTTTCTTAAACCCTTCTATAATAAAGTATACTCTGTGGTTGTCGTTGAAATGGAATACAAAGGATGAATTTATTATTGCAAGAAAGAATAAAAGATTTCACCCAAGTATTCTTACTACGACTCTATATTATAAAACTCTAAGACTCGATAATCCAACACATTACCAAAGAGTCTCTTTTATAGGTACCAAAGGAATCTCCTTTTACTATTTATATCATTACACCTTATCCCTAAGTAATCTACTTTATAACTCATCACTACTTTACATTATATCACACGATATATTCTTATCTCTAAAGAATCTACTTTATATGTGACACCACACACTTGTCACTCATTTATTGGTTAATTCACCATTGCTTGCATTGGTAGGTCCATTTTGCTTCCGCTCAGCTAGTGCTGCTTCTGTCTGTAGACCAAGTGTGGTGCAAACATTCTTCTTCCCATCGTGCGAGTTACTGCTCTATAAGCTCGTCTTCATCCATTATCTCAGGTTGAGGCAGATCCATGTTAAGCCACTCTCTCCAGGTTGTGCCAATTATACTGGGTCTTCTTTTAGTGGTGGCAGAATCCAAGGAGGTGTTATCTCTCTTTCCCTTCCATGTTTTCTAAGCCACTCGTAGTACAGTTCTCTCATCTGGAGTTCATACTCATCATTTTCCTAGAGTACACCATTTCTTATTTCCTTCTTGTAGAAAAGATCTGGTGTAGTCATAGTATTTGGTGAGAGACGGCTATGAGTGTTGTATAGGGATTGCATGTTGTAAATTTCTCCCAATGCTTCTCTTGCATGTAGGCATCCATTCGTCATTACATGATGGTCGTCTCTAGTGTGATCATGATCTACAACTTGAACTAGAGGCGGTTTATCTCGTCCCCAAATATCTCTTAACTTTACTATGACTATAATAATTTGAGATATATGATACTTATTGATCAACTTCAATGTGAGGGGATCTTTATAAATTGGAGCAAAAAATATATCGAACCACCTTCCATAGTTGTATCCTCAGCTTTGGTTGATGACATGAGGTTTGAATAAAATAGCCATGAGGTACATGTTGATGAGTAGCCAGAAGGAATAATATGCTTGTGGCATAGTATCATAAATCATATAATATCCCTAATTTGTGTCTTCATCAATGACATGATGAAAGAATAAAGTGGGTTGGAAGAAAAACTCATGGATTTGGTCTATGTTTGGTTGTGGATTGAAGAGTTGAAAGTATTAGGAACTTTTCTCCAACCTTCCTTGTTGGATGAAGATGAATGTTGTCCACTAGTGCCCAAACTCTCCATTTTATATCATTAGAGCTAGCTACATAAGTCAGAAGATCCGTGACTCTGTCAAAGATTATCTCTTTGATGTTTGCAGAGAGCTTTTCAATTAATTTCAAAAGGGTTGTAGGAAAATTGTTCTTCGAACCATCTTAGTGGCAACCTTTCTGCTTGATTATAGAGGAGGTGACTTTACTAAAGCTGGCAATTGATACCACTCTAAAGGTATCAATGTTTGAGAGATTACCATGGCTGGTCTTGAGAGCAAATATGCAACTATGTTGGATTCTCCTTTGATGTGCTTTATCTCAAACTTGAATCTCAATGGAGACTTAGACCACAATGCTAGTTGAGGATCTGGAATTTCTTCTTCTTTTCTTCCGAGTAATCCTTGGAGATACTTGTAATATGTTTCAATCACAAAAGAAGTGAGAGAGAGAAAGAAATAGAACTTCTTGATTCCTTTGACTATTGCTAGTATTTCTTTTTTTGAGGATGGGTAGTGATACTGAGCTTAATTAAAGTGCCCTGATTTATAGCCATAAACTCTCTTATTTCTATTGGATTCTTTAATCAATATTGCACCCTAATAATAGTCACTAGTATTTGTTTGCAGGATGAGGTGTCCATTGCACCCTAATAATAGTCACTAGTATTTGTTTGCAGGATGAGGTGTCCATTGTTAGGTATCTTTAATGGTGGAAATGACTGGCACTTTTGCTTTAACTTTTTTTACTGTACTTGTCACTTTTGCCAACCATAGTGAAGATTTCTTCTTTAGATGTCTTGAGATTTGGCTTATCAGCTTTGAGAGATTTAAATATGACCAGCTACATAGTTTATTATACTAAAATATTTCTGAATATGCTTTCTACCTAATAATTCATCTGAAAACTAAGATATTTTTTCTACGATGTGTCGTTGTAGGGTGATGTGTCCATTTATTTTATGCGAAGTCCCAAAAAATCAATCTCATCAAGTCTAATCTTCATTTTGGATTCGGATAATGCCAAGCCATGTTTGTACTTCAGTTCTTTGAATTTAGAGAGATGCCGAGCATGCTCTTCTTCACTGTTATTGAAAACCAAGGCATCATCGATGTATACCAGAAAAAATCCTGATACAAGCTTGTATACTTCATGCATTCTATACTAGAATTCTGACAAAGCATCTTTTGGACCAAATGGCATCACGTTCTATTCATATTGTCCATGTGGCAATACAAATGCTATCTTATTTGTGAGGTTATCTTTGATTTGAATATGCCAAAATCCTAACTTCATATCGAACTTTGAATAAATTTTAGCAGATGCTATCTTTTTTAAAAGTAGTTCTTCTAGGTGTACGATACCTAATGTCTTGTAGGCAATCATTCATCTTCCTGTAACCAATCACCAACATTTTCTTTTTACGAACTTGCTCTGAATGCTTTTTATATAAAATGCTGGGCTCTCCCAATGAGACTTAGAGGGCCTAATGAGCTTAAAGTCCAAGAGTGCTTGGATCTCCTATCTACACAGTTCTTCATCATATGACATTCTTGGATGAAAGGTTTTTTGGTGAGGCATGGTCCATCATTCTTTGTATGGGAGTGAAACAAAGTACTTTTCTCTATACTAGAACTTGTTTGGAATGTCTGGATAGCACTGTAGAAGTTCTTTGTGCTGTATTTCAAATTTCTAGACTGGAGATTTTTGAATTTTCCTTTTATCACCCCTCAAAAAAATGGATTGTTGTTGAACCCATAGAATCATGAGAAAATAAGATTTTTTATCAATAGGGCTGGTGATTGTAACAAAAGCTTTCAGGATGGGATGTGAATGGGGCAATGAGACTCGAGAAATCTATTTCGAGTAGTATATCCTGTCTTAAGGAGTCACAAATGAAAAATTTATGCCTTTTACCAAATGGTAAAAGTTCAACATGCTTAGTGTACTTATGACTGTATAATTGATCACCATTTGCTGCTGTAAAGCTGACTTATGTTGGTACATGATAGCTTTTGGGTAAGCAGCTTCCATGAATAATTGAAGAACCTGCTTCAGTACCAATCCGAATAGTGAGAGCAATCTATTTATTGTCTAATAACTAGAGGATGACTTTGACATTTGGTCTGAATGCTGGTGTTGACTGCATTATTAGATCAGTAGGTTGTTCTTTAGAAATATTTAGAACATGTTCATCATTTGAAGATTCTTCTGGCTCGTCTGACTTGCTGGATGCATCTGACTCTTGAGACTGTGAGTCAATTGTGAGTAATGCTTGTTCACGATTATCAGACCATTTATAGTATTCATCATCAAAGCTGGGATCTTCAATAAGTTGAAAAAGCTTAGCTGGAATCATTTTCTTGGATTTGCATTGTTTTGTATAGTGTCATTTCTTGCCATAAATGAAACATCTGCCTGACCTTTTCTGGAACTTTAATCTTTTGACAAAGCGGTGCTTCTTGCTTTTGTATGGTCTCTAAGCCTTCTTTTTCTTGCTATAGAATTTCTTCAAATAAGAACATGAGTTGCATGAGTCATGACATACAAATTTGTTTAGTTTCTTCTTAGGTTTCAAAATGGAAGTTTATAATGGTTTCTTCTTGGAAGTTTCTCGACTGCCCTAACTCTGGATCTTAATATGTAGAGGATACACAGTAGACTTTCTTATATTAGTTATAAGCCTAACGCACACGGCTCTTATTGGCCTTAAAATAAGGCGCTACACTTTTCAAAGAAATCTTTTGTATGTATCTCTTGACCAAATAACCTAGTTTTGAGAACCCAGACTTTCTAGTGTTCTATAATATTTCTGTTGTGGAAGATCTGTTTCAACAGCGACCACAGAGCATACTTTATTATAGAAGGGTTTAAGAAACTCCTTTTAGGAGTACTGACTATGATATCAAAACTAAGATCAAGAAAATATAAGATTTCACCAAGTATGAAAAAACAAGATTTCAGAACCCACTTTTGGGATGTGAAAAATAGTGGAATTTGGAAAATTCAAAAACCAGTCATTATTACTGGAAGTGCTATCCAATTTTTTATGCATTGTTCCCCTGGAACAAGTAAACAGAGGCCTTCTAAAGGTTAAGTCACAAATTTTATTCAAGAATAACCGATCACTGAAATGTTGGGACACTTCAATAATTCTACTTGACCCTCCTTCATTCTCAGAAGTAACAATAATAGAATTAAGATCGCCCCCAAAGAGCCAAGGGCCATTAACTGAAATGGCTAACAAACTAAGATTGTCCCAAGGAGGATTTCTCATTGAGTTTGTTGGGCTAGCATAAATTGTCATGACCTAAATTGTCATCGAATTTTGGAGTTCTCTACAATTGTAAGTATTCTAGACTATTCTAGACTATTCTAGAATTTAGCATTTAGGTCCCTAGAGATATTTATGCAAGTTGCATGGAACATTCAAAAACCTTGCACTCAAGTATAAATAGGGGTAAGCCCCCTCATTTTCCCAACAACCACACCATACACACAAACACTCAAGCACACACAAACTCTCTAACTCTCCTATAAAGCTCTCTTGTAATATATTCTTTAGTGTATAATAAAATATATTTTGGCCACATTACTCTCTTCGCTCTAGCATTTTTTGCAAAGTATTTTTGCTTGGCTAGTTGAGAAGTTCGAAAAGGCTTACTTAGCGACTTGTGTGCTAGAAGTCGCCTAAGTATCACATGGGTTTGTTGCAAAAAACTCCCATCCCATGGCAAGTGGTATTAGAGCTAAGGTTTCCACCCATGCTAGCTAAGCTCAACGAGCAATGGCCAATCCTCTTAGTACAACACAAGAGGGTGTAATCGGTGTTGAGGTACCAGAGCAAGTCTGTGGCTGTGAGGATGGACGCATACAACTTAAGTCTGGCAACAAGTCGAAGGCCGCTATCGTAAACGCCTTGGAGCCTCGCGTTGCCACGCTCGAAACCTCAATGTCCGCTGTTCAAGACACTCTCAATATTTTGGAGGTTAGGGTCGACGCTCTCGAGGGCGAGTATGGTGAGTTCAAGATAGCAACCAAGGCCTTCATGCAAGACCAAGCCGACTCATTTCGAGGGTAGTTTCGAGCATTACATGATGAGCTGCAGAAACTACGTAGCTTCGTACAAAGCGAGCTATAAGCGATCCGTGCAGAAGTTAACGAAGTTCGCTCGGATTGGGCTTAGCACAAGCACACACTCACGCTTAGCCCGACTTCCACAAGTACAAGTGATGCACGCCGCATCGATGTGCCAAAGCCCGACACCTACTATGGTGCACACAATGCCACCGTCGTTGACAACTTCCTATTTGGGAAAGAGCAATACCTCGATGCCATAGGTGTTCGTGATGGGGCATTGAAAGTAGGCACCACACTTACATTCCTCCAGGACGCCGCACAACTATAGTGGCGATGGAAGCATGGCAACATGGGTAAGGGCATATGCGCCGTCAACACATGGGATGGGTTCCAACAAGAACTCTGTAAGCACTTTTCCACGACTACATCAACGACTTCACTACCCTGATGCTTGAGATTTCCGACATGTCCAATAAGGACTCTCTCTTCTACTTCCAAGATGACCTCAAAGATTGGGCCAAGGAGGAACTAAATAGGCGTAGCATACAAACTCGCGATGACGGCATCGCTATTACAAAATCACTTGCCGATTACTCCGCCAAGCCCAAGGACAAAATGCCTAGCCAGGATAAAGGTAGAGGAGAGGGATAGAAGGATAAAGGCCCTAACTGGAAGAAGTGGAGGTAGAAAAACTTCTAAGCGGCATGAGTGGGCAAAGTAAATCAGAGAAACAGCAGCCAATCAAGCCTTGAAGCCCATGCTTTATATACAATAGCTCTCATTGGGTACGCGACTGTCCAAATAAGAAGTCACTCAATGCTCTAGCGGCCCATCTTAAGGGCAATTCCACACCGTCGACAAAGGAACTCTAACATAACATTAATACCCTCTAATGCCTTGGCACACTTAAGAGCCACCCATTAGCACCTACGAAGAAAGAACTCATGTATGTGAGTCCATCAATGGCCAAGTCGTGCGTGCCTTTGCTCGACACTGGTGCAATGCACAACTTTATTTTAAAAGAAGAGGCCAAGCGCTAGGCCTCAAGACAACCAAGGAATGAGGCACCGTGAAGGCAATAAACTCACCCACCAAGCCCATAGCAGGCACTACACAAGGCGTGCAGGTAATACTTAGAATGTGGACCGGAAAAGTTTAATTTCTCTATCATGCCCATGGATGACTTCAAAATGGTCCTTGGCATGGAGTTCTTCAACCAAGTCCATGCCTTCTTACTGCCAGCCACAAACTCCCTAACCGTCCTTGACGGGAGTATGTCATGCATGGCTCCAGTCGACTGATCGAAGACTGCGGACAAGACACTCTCAACCATGTAATTCAAGAAGGGTTTGCAAAAAGACCCAAGATTCGTGGTCTCTATCCCGAAGCTTAACGATGGAGGGGATTACATAGACTTATCAAGCCAAATCCCTTCACTCGTCCAAGGAGCCCTCAATGAGTTCAAGGACGTCATGCCTTCGGAACCTCTAAAGAATCTCTCACCTAGATGAGAGGTGGATTATGAATCTATCTTCATTAGGTTTTCAAATCCATACACAAATATCAGATTACAGAGCTTCACACAACGCATAACACAAGCATAAACATAAACACAAACACAACCCCCCCTCAAATTTGAGAGGTGTTGTGTCCTCCCAAGCATACACAACAAAGTCACATAATTTGACAAGGACATAGAAGACATTAGAAAATACCACACAAATTGAAAAACATAATGAAAGAAATTTTTTTTTTATAATTTGACTAGCGATGAGGGAATACTTCCCTGTGGTTGGTAATGTTGCATACGACGGGATGATATCAGCGTTTCTTAGATGCACTTCACAACTTATCCTTTGGTGAAACTTGCGGGAAGTAGCTGACAATGTTTTTGTCTTTTTCATCATTGGGCTGGTAAGAAGAGTTGCGGCTAGGGTAAGTTGCGTGGTTGACACCAATCTGGTCTGTTTTGGTTGTGGTGAGGCTACTATAATAGTGCCTCTAGGCGTACTGCCCTTTCTTTTATTGATTTATCACAAACTAGTACAATCAGGTTGGCTAAGAGTTTGTTGTGGAGGAGTTGGGGTTGAGGCATCAGATACCTGGCCCTCAGCTGTGATGGTGGCAATAACATCAAGTAGCTGCTTGGTTTCTGCAGGTGTAGGCGTAACTCTATTTGCTACAGCGGCCAGCTCTGCATCGACTTGCTCCATTTCATCCTCAGAGGCTGGAGGTGTTGCTATTTTTGCCTTACCCTTGCCCGAAAAAACTGAAATAGATGGTTCCTCATCAGGGTCCTCCTCTTCCTTTTCTTAAATAAAGTGCCTTTTTCTGGTTTTGAAATGAGTCTGGATTGAGGGTTCCTCACGTTCTTGCTCAAAGTCGTCATTTGCCTCTATGGGTGAGTTGTGAGTCGCAAACTTGTCACCCTCTTCCGCAGGTTGATCAAATGGTTCAACATCTGCTAATCTAACCTCTGCTTGTGGTTCGTTGCAGCTTCTGCTTCTGGTTCATCTGCGGTAATGGCTTTTTCACTGACTTCTGCTGGAGCACTTGTGGTGATGGTGTCAAAATTATACTACTGGAGCAATAAATCAGGGAAGTTTCGGTGACTGCGTTTTATGTACAGAGCAAATTGGTGTAGTTGTTGTCCAGGTGCTATAGATAGCTCTAAAACATATTGTTTTCCCTCTGCTGAGCCTCAGTACATTGAGTTATACTGGTGCTTAGTGCCTGGATTGTTTGTTCTAAACCAATAGCTCATCTTGCTCCTGTTACAGCAGCTGGTTCAGTTGTTGTTCCAGCACTCTCACCAGCAACTCTCTCAATGGTACGTGCCGTAAAGGCACCATCATTCTTGACCTGATCTCTGATTTCTTTTTCGATGATGCTACCCACATCTATGGGAAGCCCTTGAGTAATGACATATAACAAGACCAACTTTTCTTGTGAAACTATAGTAGTGTGAGTGGTTGGCATAAGCCTAGATTTCAGGAATTTCACCCACACCTTAGCAATAGGTTTCAAATCTATCCTATTAACTACACGTCCTTCTTCGTTAGCCCATGATACCCCTGCGATTGTAAGAGTTGTCAAGATGGTGTTTCATTTTTTCAGGGTCAATTTAACAAGCAATTTGGCATACTCACAATTAATTTCAACAAGTAAATTATAAAAAGCATTTATAACGCGGAAGTCTAATGGAACCAAAGCCATGCATCCATTTGTCATGATTTATCTCCAACGGTAAGTCAGAGGCTCTAACTTTTAATTTATTGTAACGGTAAAATTAGTTACTGCAGCACCCATTCGTTTACTCTAGTAATGGTTACATACTCCACGCCAATATCCTCTGACACGTGGCTTGCCTCTGCACTCTGCCACTATACAACCGCACTTGTCAATACGGAATTTAATTGCCACACATACCTCTCAAAAAAACTAAAATCAATTATAAAAATATTAAAAATAAAGAGATCAAATGATAGCAAAAGTAAAAAATTCAATAATGTGAAAGGATAAAACTAATTAGCTAGAATGGAAGAACAAAATTAGATAAAATGGAAGAGAGAGAGAGCTTCAACAAAACCAAGAAGATCAACTTGGTTTGAGGTGGCTGTCTCCACAATGAGTTGCCTCCTATTGAGCACTTGATTTAAGGTTCTTTAGCCTGACCCTCTGTCACTGCTCAATAGATGGGTTCTTTAAGGAGTAACATTTCCTTTGAACAATCTGCCGTTGGGTGTATGTAATGCTTAACCCTATATCCATTAACTTTAAATTCTTGACCTGTTTGTTCATCGAGAAGATCAACAGCTCCATGAGGTAGAATTTTAACAACTTAAAAGGACCAAACCATCGTGATTTTAGCTTTCCCAAAAATAATCTTAGTCTTATATTGTGGAGTAGCACTAATTGACCAGGGCTGAATTGTCTATGTTGAATATACTTGTCGTGCCAGTGTTTTGTCCTCTCTTTATAGATTCTTGAATTTTCATATGAAAATAGCTGTAATTCATCAAGCTCACAAAGTTGAAACTTTCTTTGTTCTGCTGTAGCATGAATATCCCAATTTAATTTCTTAAGTGCCCAATGTGTTCTATGCTCTAACTCAAGTGGCAAATGACAAGCTTTCCCATAAACAATTCAGTAAAGATACATTCCAAGTGGAGTTTTGTATGTTGTTCTATGATCCCATAGGTAGTCATGTAACTATAAAGACCAATCCTTCCTGGTTGGGTTCATCATTTTTCTAAGATCTTTTTAATTTCTCTGTTGGACACTTCAACCTGACCATTGGATTATGGGTGATATGTTGTTGCTACCTTGTGTCTGACTCCATATTTGACCATAGCTGCAGCAAAGATTTTGTTGTAAAAATGAGTCCTCTCATCACTGATAATTGCTCTAGGAGTGCCAAACCTGGAAAAAATACTTTTTCTGAAGAAAAGCCATCACTATTTTAGCATCATTGGTAGATGATGTTGCAGCTTCTACCCACTTGGAGACATTATCCATAGCAACAAGGATATACAAGTTCCCATAGGATGGTGGAAAATGTCCCATGAAATATATTCCCCATACATAAAAAAAATTTCACTTCCAAAATATTGGTCAATTGCATTTAATGTCTTTTAGTTATGTTCCCTATCCTTTAACACTTGTCACAATATTTAACAAATTGATAAGCATCTTTAAAAATAGTAGGCCAGTAATAACCTGATTGCATAACTTTAGCAGCTGTTCTATGACCACCAATATGTCCTCCATATGCTACAGCATGGTATGACTCTAGTATATGGGGAATTTCTCCTTCTAAAGCACATCTTCATATTACTTGATCTGAGCACAGCTTATATAAATATGGGTCATCCCACTGATAACTTCTAACATCATGAAGAAATTTCTTTTTCTCTTGAAACTTCAGCTCAGGTGGTAGCAACCCACTTACTAAGTAGTTAGTAAAATATGTATACCATAGAGATTTTGGCTGCTGTAGCACCTGTGCTTGTTGTACTACCAACAGTTGTTCATCAGAAAAGGTTTTAGTGATGTCCTTCCTTATCAATGTACTTGTGCCTACTTCTAGCCACGATAGGTGGTTTGCTACTTTATTCTCAGTCCCCTTTCTATTTTTAATTTCTAGATCAAATTCCTGAAGTAATATGATCCATATGATTAATTTTAGTTTGGCATCCTTCTTTAAAATTAAGTATTTGATGGCGGCATGGTTTGTGTATATAGTCACTTTAGTACCCACAAAGTAAGCTTTGAATTTATCAAAAGAAAATACTACTGCTAGCAACTATTTCTCTGTAGTGGTGTAATTGATTTGAGTTTGAATAAGAGTTTTGCTCACATAGTATATCGAGTGAAAAACCTTATCCTTTTGTTACCCTAATACTGCTCCCACAGAATGGTCACTAGCATCACACATCAGTTCAAATGGCAGAGTCTAATATGGAGATATAACCATTGGTGCAGTGGTCAGAGCTTTATTTAATTCTCTAAATGCTTGGAGATAGTCTTTGTCAAAGTGAAAAGGCTTGTCATGTTCCAGAAATGAGCATAATGGTTTAGTTACCTTGGAAAAATCCTTAATAAATCATCTGTAAAATCCAGCATGACCCAAAAAGACTCCTAATATGCTTTATTCATGTGGGAGGTGGCAGTTTATCTATTACCTATATCTTAGCTTTGTCTACCTCAATGTCATTCTTATACATTTTATGACCCAACACTATTATTTCTTGCACCATGAAATGGCACTTTTTCCAATTGAGTATTAAGTTGGTCATCTCACATCTTTTAAGAACTTTTTCTAAGTTGTGTAAACAGTCATTGTATGTCTCTCCAAAAAATGAGAAGTCATCCATGAAAACTTCTAGATGCTGCTCTACCATATCAAAAAAAAATAGACATCATGCATCTCTGAAAAGTTGCTAGAGCATTCTTTTGAAGGCAAATGTTCTATAAGGACAAGTAAATGTAGTCTTCTCCTGATCCTCTTGACCTATAGCAATCTGGTTGTAGCCTGAATACCCATCTAGAAAACAATAATATTATTTTCCAGCAAGTCTGTCCAACATCTGATCTATGAATGGGAGTGGGAAGTGGTATTTCCTTATGACTTTGTTGAGCTTTCTGTGGTCCATACATACTCTCCATCTAGTCACTGTCCTTGTAGGAATAAGTTAATCCCTCGCATTAGCTATCACTATTATCCCTCCTTTCTTTGAAGCACATTGAACAGGGCTTACCCACGAACTATCTGTTATTGGGTCTATGATTCCAGCATCCAACCATTTGATGATTTCCTTATTTACCACTTCTTTCATAATAAGGTTCAACCTTCTCTGGTGCTCCATTGAATTATTGTAATAATCTTCTAACAGGATTTTATGCATGCATATTAACGAGTTTATCCCCTTAATGTCTGCCATGGTCCATCCAATTATTCTTTTATATTTTCCTAGTAAATCTACAAGAGTCTGTTCTTGACCTGCATCCAAAGTAGAGGAAATGATTACAGGGAGTGTGTTATTTTGACCAAGATAAATATATTTCAGATATGAAGGTAACAATTTTAATTCAAGACTATGAGGTGATTCAATAGATGGTAAAGTTATTTTTACTTCCCTGTCTGAAAGATTCAGATGCTCAATAAACTTACTGTGCCTATCAGATTGCTTTTCTTCCATCCAATATATCTAGTTTGCTGCAACATCTTCTTCTTCTTCTACATCCTCAAAGGTGGTGACTTTGTTGATTTCATTATTGCAACATTTGTCCATTCTGTCTGCTACAACAAAATCCACGACACTTAGGAATTGCAATCTTCTACTTCATCAGGGTTCTTCATAGCCTCTAATACATTAAATGTGACTTGCTGATCATTTACTATCATGGTGAGCTCTCCTTTCTGCACATTCACCAGTACATCCTTAATTTTTCTTTCAGAAAATGCATGAGATATGACAACTAATTACAAGGTGACTGTTGTTAGTTTGCATTCCTCAACTCCCAGCTACTTAAATACAGACAATGGCATCAAATTAATACTAGCTCCTAAGTCACAAAGTACTCTACCAGTGCACCTAGTTCCTATACAACATGGTATTGTAAAATTTCATGGATCCTTCACTTTTGTAAGAATCTTACTTTGGAGCAAATGGTTGTTTTCCTGTGTTAAAACAATAGTTTCAAATTCTCCTAGCCTTCTCTTTCGTGCCAAAATGTCTTTTATAAGTTTCACATAATTAGGCATTTGCTTCAAAGCTTCTACAAAAGGTATATTAATGTGTAATTACTTCAGCACTTCTAGAAATTTGCTGAACTGCTTGTCTTGTTTTTGCTTCTAGAATCTCTGTAGGAAAGGTGGTGGATGTCTAAACTACTGTGTAGCTTCAGAAGGTACCAAACTCTGCTTGTTTGGTTTGTTGTAGGTCGTGGCTACTGGTGTTGTAACTTCTTTTTCAGCATGTTCTGGTTGAATTCCTTCTGCAGTTACTGTAGCTTGGCCCCTGTAACCAGTGTCTTGATAGTTAGGTTATTATAACATGCTTCCATGCTGAGGTGGTTTTTGTGAGGAATCAAATTCCATCCATTTTTTAGTCATATCAAATGAGATATCAACTTTCTTTCCATATCTCAAATTAATTACTTTACAGTATTCTTTGCCCACTCTTCTCAGGTCTTCTATGTTGCTAGGTAAACTTCCTTGAGTCCTGCTACTCATTGTTGTGGCAAGTTGTCCCATTTGATTTTCCAGGTTCCTCAAGGATACAGCTTGACTCTGCACAATTGCTTCATTCTTTACAATGTATTCCTTAATCAGTGCTTATAGCGAAGTGATTGGATCCTGATTGATATGTTTTTGCCCTTGACTCTACTGATGAAAACCAGGTAGTTGTGTGTTTCTATTTTGTACATTTAATGTTGGAGCATTTCGATTCTGACTGCTCCTTGAGAAATTTGGGTGTTGTTTCCATCCAGGGTTGTAAGTATTTGAATATAGGTTGTTCTGAGGCTTTGGATTGAAATTACTCACATAGTTTACTGATGCTGGATTTTCAAGACAATTATCAAAGTCATGTTCTTCACCACAGTATACACAAGAAAGTTCAACAACTTGCTTCACTACTGCTAGAGCAAATGCCATGGTCTTTACCATGTTAGTCATTGAGGTTACTTGTGCTAATAAGGCTGTAATTGCATCTATATTATGTACCCCTGTTGTTCCTCCTGCTGTTGGTTGCCTGGTTAATGGCCACTGATAATTATTAATGGCAATTCTCTCTAGAATTTCATAAGCTTTAGTGTAAGATTTGGATAACAAGGCTCCATTTGCTGAAGCATCCACCATTAATCTTGTACTCAGATTCAACCTACTGTAAAAAGTTTCCAATTGAATGCAACAAGAAATGTCATGATGAGCACACCTCTAAGCAATTCTTTTAATCTTTCCCAAGCATCATACAAAACTCTCATCTTCAAGTTGATGGAAAAAAGTAATCTCATTCCGTAATTTTGCATTTTTTATCGGTGGGAAATATTTTATTAGGAATTTATCAGCCAACTCATTCCATGTAGTGATAGAATCAGATGGTAACGAATTTAACCATGTTCTTGGTCGATCTCTTAAAGAATAAGGAAAAAGCCTCAGTCTTAAGGCATCTTGTGTTGCTCCAGTAATCTTGAAAACATCATTCACTTCCAAGAACAACTTAAGATAGAGATGAGGATATGCATTTAACGATCCATTGAATTGACCAACTATTTGCAATATTTGAAACATCACTGGCTTCAACTCAAAGTTTGCAGCTTCCACTTTAGGCTTGATTATCCCAGGGTGTACAACTTAAAGAATTAACACAATATAATCTCTAATAGCTCTGTCTCTATCATCAGCCATGTAAATAATATTGTTATTGTCTAGTTCTCTCGTTAGCATGTTCATTGTGCTCTTTTTGAATGTTGACTGGTTGTAAGGGCCCATAGGGGTTCAAATTTCCCACATCCTGTAAATTATTCATGCTTGAAACAGTTTTTGAATTCATTTGTTCTCTACATAGTCTCCTAACAGTCTTTTCAATCTCAGAATCGAACTGAAATACCACAGATCTATCTTTGCGCATGCAAGTATTAATCTGTCAATAAATAGAATAAATAAAATCAAATTGATGCTATCAAAATTTACGTCACACTTCAAAAATTAAAATTAAAACTATAGGCAGCAGAACCAATCATATAAACAAAAATTAATTAATTAATAAAATTTAAATAAAAATTCAGGCGGTTGAACCAACCATTAAAAATAAATACAAAAAGTAAATTACATAAATTTAAAGAAAGGAAAAAATGCAATTTTTTTATTTTAAAATTTACCAGCTGATTAAATTTCAATTATTATGTCTTAATTATTATTTTAAAAGTCCAAGTTCATGTCTGTTATGTGCACCAAGTCCAAAAGTCCAATGAATAACGCAAAGTCCAAAGATCCAAGTTCCAATTCAGTTTTAAGGATTGGTTTGCAACTATTTTTGGGTTAAAATAAAATTCTTCACAAGTTTTATGGCAATCTTGTTATTATAAGAGAGAAGGGAGCTAACTGAAATTTTATGAAATGAATTATTATAACTAAACAAAGAAATGACATAAGACATAAATAATAATTGACAAAAAATAAAAAATAAAATAACAAATTTAAAAAACTCCTCAGCAACGGCGTCAAAAACGAGACACGACTCACAAGTATTATTGCTTCCAAGTATAAGAATGTCTAGTTATAATATAACTCGGTGAGTTTAAGGTCGAACAATAGGGAATTTAAAATCTAATAGTCAATTTGTTAAACAAAGAAAATTAATGGCAGAAAAAAATTACTAGGAATCAATTTAAAATTATGCTAAAGTTACGGGATCCACTCTCAGTATTTAAACTATAATTTTAATATTCTCTCATTTTTATATTTCGCCTCACTTTTACTACTTAATTATTATATTATTTAATTCTTAACTAACTATGTGTGTGAATAAATATGGAATCAAGTACCTAATGTGTCACAACTATATTAATGTGGTGACATTATGTCAAAATACCATACAAATCCAAAGAAATCTATAAATTAACACGGAATAAAAATAACCATAAAAGAATAAAATAAACTTAAAACTCACTTGAGAAAATAATTAATTTAATAATTTGAAACATTTAGCTTCACCATTTACCTCAACTTAGTAAAATTAAGTCACTCATATTAGAAGAAAACAAAACATTCTTTTTATTTGACAAACTTTTGAAATATATTACACGAAAATTGATTACACTAGAAAACAAGAAAAGAAAGAAAGAAACAGCTCATCAACTTCACTCCGTTCTCTCTCGACTTCCCCACTCCGCTCCCTTTCTTCAACTTTTATAGGCAACAAATTCTTCCACCTTCGTTCCTTTTATTCTTATTTAATTTATTATTACATTATTACTTTTAATAATCAAAGGGATAAGTAAGTGGGTATTTATACAATCAAACTTCTTTGTCTACTGCTTTCAGCTCTGATTCCTCCTTATTCTTAAAATTTATCTGGAAATTAAAATTAACATGTTACAAATTAATTTAACATAAATATATTTGGGGAGTGTTAAGATAATTTAGGATGTTATCGAATTTGCTACAGTAATCTTAAACTGCTATAGGTGCCAGTCAATATGTAAGTGTGTACAACAAGTAATATACTGATGAGTATTCAAATCCTCTCCACAAGGATTGATGTTATCGAATTTACTACGGCAATCTCAACACTGCAATCTCAATTTAAATTAAAATAAAATAATCAATTAAACTAATGAACTAACTAAACTAAAAATACAAATTACAAAATGCAACAAGAAAAATCTCAAACAAAACACTAGGATGTAATTAATGAGAAAGTAGTAGTTGAGTAATTAAACTCACGTAATGGCATTGACAATTTTTTTAATTACAGTTCCATTGCTATAGCATCTATTACAGCACTAGGCAAAATTCATCATGCATCCCCAGTTGTCGCCTGTTGGATATCTTATACCTAATGCAACCTAACAATGACCAATTGTTACGCTAATATTAAATATAGCATTAAACGTTCTAAGTTATATTTACCTCACAAGGTGAATCCCTCATGCATCATCAGTTGTCGCATGTTGGATATCTTCACCTAATGCAACCTAACAGTGGCCAATTATTACGCTAATATTAGATATAGTATTAAACGTTCTATTTCTTTACTAATTTTAGATCAAGCATGGCCCTATTCAAATCGAGATTAACTAAACTTGGGAAATCTAATTTAAAACCAAGTATTGTCTTAATTTGTTCCACTAAACAAAACTTTTTTAGGCTCTTTCTTAGCTAGTATCCTCTAAATGGGTGATCAGCTGAAATAGGAAATTGCAATAAGTAAAATTAAGACAAAATGTTATAGCAAATACAGAGCAACACACATATATCAGTCAAACATCCATTAAGATTGCTTATCACTCAACCATAATAGAATTCAGTTCATGATTTGCTATAGGACAACAAATAAAATTGCTTTAGCCATTAAATACATTCCCAAAAATAAATAGAAAACAAGAAAACAACATAAAGAGTTGAAGTTCGCTTAATCTTGCGATATCTCCTTCTTATTCTCTGTGAATCCTCTGTTACAGACCTCAAATCTCTCTTTTTTTCTTTTTTTTCTTTTGTTTTTCTCTATTATTTTTCCTTGAGTGAGGACTCTCTTCTCTTTCTTTCAATGCGTGCTTCTTTTGTAACTTAGAATTAGGCAACCAAAAGCATGTGGCGCGTATCCTCCAATTTTGAAAATTTTAGATCGCAATCTTTTAGTTACCGCACACAAATGTCAATCTGTTGTTGCTACAGGATTGCTACAGTAATAACTACATCATCTTCACTGTTTCAGACTTATTTTCATTCTTTTGTAGCCAAGTTCTTTGTCATTTATGCAGGTCTATTACAGTAATATTATATCCCTAAAACCTGAGCTTTTTGGTCACCTACAATAATGCACATAATCTAAGCACAAAACGATCTAAACTAAAATTACGTTATTAAAAATAAATTTAAATGGATGCTCTTACAAAATATAACTAAAATTGAACAAAAATATATCATTTACTCTCTAAGTAATATTGATTAAGTCTAAAAGTGTCATGATAATTCTCATTTAATAGAGTTATCATTTATCTTTTGCATTATTGTTTTTAATGAGGTGATTACTATTTGCTTTTTCTTTTCACTGTTTGCTTTTGAATAATGGAGCCATAAGCTTTATGCATCATTTGACAAATACACCAATTTATTTAGAGTTGTGTATCTTTATATATGTCACCAAGATCTTTAAATATGAGCTTTTTAAAAAAAAACTTACAAATTGTTCTTGAAGATCATTCTAATGGCAGCTACTTCGAGTAGACAATTCAATAATTTTTGTGTGCTTTCTGGGTTTCACTATGGAAAATACAAAGAGTTTATTCAGGCAGCCATCGATCTTGGTTGTATCGTAGTTGAGAGAAAACCATACCTTGTATATAGAGGAGGTGATGATAGTTATCAAAACCGGTCTCAGAAGCTGTTTTTACTAGAGGAAGCCAAGTGTTAGGCATCACCCTACAAGCTTTAAAATCTCTAGGATGCTTACTCAACCAACCAACTAGAAAGGAGATAGTCATCCCAAGTAAGCTGAAATACTAACTAGGCAACCCAAGAATGGGGTGAATTGGGATTTTAAAAATTAAGTTAAGCAAACCACACAACAATTCAATCTAATGCCTTAATAAATTCGAAAACAATAAATTCGATGAAAGCACAATAATAAATGAGCAAGGGAAGAGAAAGCAAAATCAAAGATTTTTACATGGTTCGGCAATCCCTGCCTACGTCCACACCTCCAAGCACACTGGGCTGGAGGATTTCACTATCCGAGCCTTTCCAAGACTTCAAATATTTACAATTGACTTCAAGGTGTTAATAAACCTTTACAACAAGAGATTATCTCTCCAATCTCTTCACCCGAAGTGTCTCTCACACTTGTAAACACATAATTTGATGAGAAATAAAAATTATAACAATGAAACTCTCTTTAAGAGTAGATATATAAATTGAAAAACAAAGATGATTTAATAAATGCTGATTTATGAAATTGAAGTTGAATATATGTTGTGTGCACTTGTTTTTGCTTGCCAAGATTACCAAAAATAAATTAGTTTGAGTTTATATGGTTTGAACTAGAAAACTAGCTGTTATGCACATTTTGGTCATAACCGGTTTGCCGTTTATGGAATTCGAGCAGCTTTTAAGTTACCGTTAAGATAAAAATTTGAATTTCAAAATATCCGGCATGCCGCTTTTCATATCCGAATAGCCACTTTTGAAATCCGAATTGCCACTTGCGAAATTCGGATAGCCGTTTATGCTCTAGAAGCTTACTGCAATAAATCTGGATTTTCGTTTACCATATCCGATAAGCCGCTTGCTACAGTGACTGCTACAGTGACTGCTACAGTGAACTATTTTCTAAATTTACCATTTGACCCTAAAACCTTATAAATCTGTATTATGGCCCAAAATGTTATGAAAGTTTGCAAATATGTCCAATTTTAGAATTTCTAATAATACTTTGTTAATTCCAAAACTTTTTCAAATTATGATATAGCCCAAAATGGTATGATACTTTTCAAATAAGTCCTCTAAAATTTCAAGCAATACTTGTTGATTCAATGTTTTCAAAACTCTTTCAATTACATCATAAACTTGAAAAACAACCAATTTCATAAAATAATTTTTTCATTAAATATGAAACCTTTATAATGAAAAAGTAATGATTTATTTAAAATGTATAAAAAATAATTTAAGCTTAAAAGATTAATCATTCTTAATCTTGTTTGTTATCATCGAAATCAACATTATGAAAACATATATATTAACATAAGCTAGAAAGAATATTTGAAATGTTAAATCATGTTGACGCTTTTATTTTCTTACCAAGAGATCTAGCAACTATAGAGGCGCTAATTACATTTGCATGTTAGGCTCATTTAAAAATTCATAAAAAATTCATAAGTTTGTTCAATGTTTACAACTTTTATGATGGCTTAATAGTATTTTTTTTACCATGCAATTAAGAATCATTTCATTCCAATCTTAGTCCAAAAAACATTTTATTTATGCTTTTACTGCTAATGAGTTACTTGATATTTTAAAAGCCTACAAACAAGAGTCAAATCCCAGGACATTGGCATTGAATTGGTTATTTAATGATGGTAGTAACCCTCATAAGAAATGTAAATTAGATTTAACTCTTTGTTTGTAAATATTTTCATGCAACAATCAGGTAATGTCTTCTAAACTCTAATTCTTTCTTTTAAGACATAGAGGATAATGTCTCATTCAGGTTAGGGAATAGAATAGTTGACAACTGTGGAATATCTCAATCCTGGTGATGCTTTTACTAACTTTGGATAAATATGAGTCAAAAATGACTGGATATAGAGAGTAGTGACTTAAGGCATTTTGTGAGATCTTTTGATATTGGATGACATGATGACTTTTAAATTTTAGTATTTATATTAACTTCGACTTTGACTTATGTTACATCATGTTTGCCACTTTGCATGCTGATACTGGTAATAAGTGTAAATTCAAAGATTTGATAAGTGAAATTGATTGAGTTAATTGGAAGACTGTACATGTCACAATAAATTTCAAGTAAGCTTTACAACCTATTATCTTTGAAGAGTAACCTTGTTTACCTATACAGTTTCACAATTTATTATTTTATACAAGATGATCTTTATGTTTTCCTAAAGTCAACAAAGAAAAAGAAAAAAAAATTGTGCAGGTGCATCTGAAAGTCCATTTAACTCGTCGATATTAAAAGATTGTTTAGAGCCTATAAGATAACAGAAATGCCATCTTTGATCTATTTGAGTCTTTTCCAACGATCCCAATTGTGAAATATCTATAATTAACCCTTTTGAGCCTAAAAAAAATGTTAACTTATTATCCTATCCCACTCTAATTTGGAGTATTATCCTATGTTTTATATGCTCCATGACCTATTCATATTTGATATAAATATGAATGATTATTTTATTTAGAAAATCGATGCAAAAAATAAGTGCAATTGAAAAGAAACTAAATGCGAACAAAAAAAAAAGGCGAGAAAAGAAAGAAAAAGAAGAAGAAGAAAAATAAAAATAAAAACTTAAAAAGCACTTTGCAATTTCCAAAAGGTCTTTATTTTTCTCAACATATATTTTGCTTTTCCCATTATCCTTATTTATTAATCATATCCCTAACCTACATCACAACCTAATGAAAATTATTCTTAATTTTAGGGAACTATTATCTAAAAAAAAGCTGGCAATATGGACTAAAAGGTGTGGTGATGCATAAAAATAAAAACAAATTGGTTTGATTAGTAATTCCTTTCACTTAAGATTATTTTATTTCTAAGCAATGGGCATTATTCTTTCATCATGGCAAGACCGTGTTGTATTGTTTTATTATTCTCTCAATTTACCACTTCTTGGAGTGATTGTTCTTAGTACTTTTATTATTTTTTTTAAGACAGTCACTCTTAACCGTGAGATTTTGGGGTTTGATATATCATTCTTGAAAAATTGCTTGATTAATGTAGCTTTGACAATTGAGCATTTTGCATGAATTCATGTGGGAGTGATTTTCTTTAAGTCGAAAATAATGTTTATATTTTTATTTGATTGTTGTCAATAATTTGATCAAAGAAGTTAACATAAGTGCCAAAAAAAAATAGAGAGAGAGATTTCAATTTGGGTTTTTGCTAGATTTTCATCACTTAAATTGCTAGTGCCTAGCAACAAGATAGTTGGGGAGTGTGAATGATATTAAAAGGTGAATATTTAATAAGGCTAAAAATTATCAGTTTTTCACTAATAGTGTAAAATTAATTTGCAATATGTTAATTTTTATATCTCAGGAATAAAGAGGGAATTGGAACCAGAAGCAAGAAGCAAGAAACAAGAAAATAAATTGCTGAAGCTATTTGAAATGCATTATTGAGGAGATATAATAAAAAAATAAAAAAATTAAAGGAAGGAAGTGAGCCATGATAGTCATGTGGCCACTCGCTAGTTGACTATTGCTCACTTCTATGAAATAGATAAATAATAAAAAATTATATGATAATAAAATAAAAGGATCGTGTCAAGTTTGTTGCCTATAAAAGGGAATGAGATGAAGAATGAAGGAGTGTAGAGAAGAGGAGAAGGGAGATGAGGCTGAGGTTTAGAAAAATTTCTTCTTTTGTGTAGTTCATTCGCTTATAATATATTTCATAAATTTATTAAATAAAATGAGTATTTTTGTTTTTCAATGAGTGGCTAATTTTCTAAGTTAATGTGAAAGGTGAAGCTCAAGAATTCAAATTATTGAATTAATTACTTTCTCAAGTGAATCTTAAAGCTTATTTTATTTATTGTACATTTCCTCCTCACCGGTTTATGTTCTTTCATGTTAATTTATAGATCTAAATCTCCTTAAATTTATATGATATTTTGTCATAATGTCAACACTCTAATATAGTTGTGGCATATTAAGTACTTGGCCCCATATTTATCTACAATAATGATTAGTTACAAAAAATGAAAAAGTAAGCTAACAATAGAAGATGCCACGTCAAGTACAAGAAAGACGATCAAGTTATGATCAAACTCCTACCCAATAATTCAAGACATTGCGGAAAGTGCACAAAAGGTTAGCAAAGTAATATGAAAGACCTTCCTGATTGTCCAACGAGTGGCCAATATCCCATACCAACTTCGACTTTTGCCTAGACTCACAATTCATATGGTCTTCCATGTGAGTGTACTCAAGCCATACCATGAAGATATGAAAGACCCATGCAATGGTGAGCCAGGACAAGCCCCAACGGCCATTGTCACTGCTTTCAACAAAGATTTAGAATGCATCCTTGTCAATCGAGCCATCCAAAGAAGGGGCGTACCAACTTACAACGAGTACTTGGTGAAGTGCATAGACTCCTCAACAGTGAATCTAGCTGGGAATGCAAAATAAGATCTATGGCAATTTGCGAAAAAGTACAAGCACAAGAACATAACGAGAATGCCGTGAGGATAGGTAGGGGACGATGTCATGGCCGTTCAAATTTACCACCAAAGGAGGCTAAATTGGCGTGTCAAGCATTCAATAAAATGAAATGCAAGTTATGCAACCCGAGAGAGGGTGAATTGGAATTTTAAAATTTATGCAGTACAATTCGCACAATAATTTAATCTACTGCCTTAATCAAATCAAAAATAATAAATTCAATCAAGCATAATATTAAAAGAATAAGGGAAGAGAAAACAAACACAATGATTTTTACATAGTTTAACTATCCTCGCCTACGTCCATGCCTCCAAGCTCACCTGGCTTGAGGATTTCACTATCCAAGCCTCCCAAAGCTTTAAATGTTTACAATTGACTTTCAAGGTCGCAATGAACCTTCACAACAAGATATTATATCCTCAATCTCTTCACCCCAAGTGTTTCTCACACTTGTACACTCACAATTTGATAAAAAAATAAAAATTACTACAAAAACTCTTTTTAAGAGTGGATATGTAAATAATAACTCAACAATGATTCAATCTATGATTATTTATACTTTGGAAGCTCAAAATATGTTGTATGATCTTATATTTGCTTACATTTGTTTTTAAAATGAAGTTGGAGTTGAGTTTTTATAATTAAAGCCCGAAAAGTAATCGTTTTAGGCAGATTCCCATGCCAAGCAGTAAGCCGCTTTATTTGGCCCAAAACTTTATATAATTATTTTAAGACCCAAAACATCATAAAACTTTACACATAGGTCCAATTTTAAAATTTTAAAAAAAAATTGTAGTTCCCACACTTTCTAAAATTATGATATGACCCCAACTATTTTATTATTTCACAAAAAGATCATTTTCAACATAATACCCATATTTTTTAAAGTTCTCAAAATCTTTCACTTTAATCCAACATATTCATAAATTATAATATGGCCCAAAATATTTCAAATATTTGTAAAAATGTCCCAATTCTGAAATTTAATAATAATACTTATTAAAATCAAAGATTTCAAAACTTAGCATTTAAGTCCAAATTACTCAAATCCACAAAATAGTTACTTTATAAAAATAAAACCTTTTAGTTTATGAAAAGTATTTAATTAAATTAATCTTTTGAGCTTCCCAAATGCTAAATCATGCATCAATTAAATCATACCGGTTTTACAAGAATTTATCGCACTAATTTGTTCGTTGAGCTCTAAACTTTATTCTTGATTTTGCGGTTATCCGTTGAGTGTCTTGAGCTTGATTTCACTTGATTCACTTGCATAAATATTACCCTTCAAAAACTAATGAAAATGTGAAATAAAATATCTATTAAATCACTTAATACATATATTTGTTATCATCAAAATTCCTTTAGGCTAACATAAAAGACCACCCGAAGGTGAGGTATGGTTAGTAACCAGGGTGTGCCCAGCAATAGGCCGCCTAATGCATTAGCGACTGTGGTGTGCTCAGCAATTGACAACCCAAATTCACCAGCCAAAGTGAGCAAGCCAGGCCCGATTCTAGAAATCTCTACAACAAATTAGCACTCGTAAATATCTAGATAATTCTACACTTGTGTATTCTAGAACTTAGCAGATAATTAGGCACGCACAAGTTGCATAGAACTCTTTAGATCTAGGCAAGCCTCCTTATAAATAGGACATAGCACTCACCATTTTGCTCAAAACCACACTATACATACAACACACCATGCACCAAGCAACTCAATCATCCTTGCAAAGTTATCTTGTATTCTTTCTTGCGAGTAATAAAATTCTCTTTGCCTACATTGCTCTCTCTTCTCTCTATCTTTCTCGTAAGCATCTTTACTTAGTTAGTTTAAAAAATTCAATAGACTTACTTAAGAACATTTGTGCTCAAAATTATTTAAATACCGTATGGTTTGCTGCACAAAGTAATCATCCCATGATAGTATGCTTCAATTTTTTAATCTTAGCCTACCTTAAAAGAATGTTTTGGGAAAAGTAGTTGGATTCTGATAAAACCCACTCGACAACATTCTTGCATGTGGGAGTCTTTGAGAATATTTTGTATCTTTCTTCTGATCCTTCCATATATGCTATTCAACTATTCTTGTTGATATTTTAAAGCTGATATTAAAGTTGACTAAATCAATCCTGTAAGAATTAAAAAAGTGGACGCAGAACACACAAATACTCGTGCACGAACTACTCTTTTAAATTGCTGTCTTATTTGCATTAATGTATTGTAGAAAATTTTAGAGAGAATTAAATGCTGAGCCTCAGAGTCTAGAACCAATGCTGGGCAGTAGTTTCCAATCAAAACCATATTTGACTCACCTTGCATAATTGGTTCTTGACGTTGGTCTTGACAAAGGTGAATGATAAATACACCTGCCACATGAACATGGTTGGTAGCATGAGGGTTGCCTTGGTGTATGTTCTACTCGTCTCTCTCTCTCCCCCTCCCTCTTGACGATGAGGAAACATGAAAGATTGATATGCTATAGAGAAGCAAAGTTCCTGAATAATAAAAACTACAGTTTTAAGATTTTTTTTTATAGTAATCCTAATTTATTAAAATAGGCAAATTCAAAATATTATTTTATGAAAAAAATTTCCTAGTCTTGATAAAGAAAACAAAATAAATGGCTCTCAAATCCGATATCTAAAGAAAAAAAATTAAAATATTATTTTATGACAAAATTCTCCTAGTCTTGATAAAGAAAACAAAATAAATGGCTCCCAAATCTGATATCTAAAGGAAAAAAAAAACAAGAGAACAAAATCATGACAGCAATAGGAAAATTACTTAAAATTTTTAATTGATTAGGAAAGAAACGGAATTTCCAACTAGACCATGGGGAAAAATAACTATAATGATTTTGGGTTTACTTCATCTTGTCAAAAGTTTTTAAACAATATATTATACGTCCAAAATCGACACCTATAGTTAAGTTATGACCTCTAGATGATACTCTACTTTTTTTTTTCTTTTTTGCGACCATCATACATCACCTTTTTATTTTTATTTCTTTTAGTGTCTGTTTCTTTTTCTTTTGTTTTGATTGTGATTGTTGACAAGAAACACAAAGTTTGAGTCGCCTAAGCTCATAATTAGATATTGGCTGTTTGGTGAGACAGCTTCAATTGCACCTGGTCAAACAATCATCATATGGCATGTATTAGAATGTAATGTGCTTGCAGCGGGTTGCCAAATTGAAATGTTAGGGAAATTAATTTTACATTTGTTCTTCAGATTTTACGTTCCTTTACCTTTGGCGTGTATAAAAGGTGAGTTTGATTACTAGCAAGATTGCTGTACTGTAGATCTGATTTTTGGCAATTTGACGATTCAATACGTGCTAAACTTTTTGGACACGGCAGCGCATGCAAAGAATCATCGGTGTTCATGAACTGATAATTTCGATACACTGAGCTACATGGCAACAGTAACCGTAGGAAGCTTTTCAAGCTCTTGTGGCATTGGTGTTGGGGCATTATGCTTTCATGTTTTAGCGTTCTTTTTCTATGCGCAGGATTGGCCATTCTTTTGGGAAAAAAAAAAACGATGTAGATTTTCTCTGCTTTTGCACTTTGTTTAGAGATATGGGATTAAAGCATCAAATCGCAGTAATTTGTGTTTTTAAAGTTTCAGTTACTGCAACATAATGGAACAATCTAATTATGTACCATCACTTAAACGACAATGGCTTGGTGCTACTTATGGAACTTGAAATACTTCTACAGGATCTTGCAACGTTAGAATTTCACATCCTCATGATATAAAGTTTCATATGCAACATGTTTAGTAAACACATTAGTAAACACCAACTGTTATAGCTTAAAAATAAACATCTAATTACAGTAATTTGTGCTTTTCAAGTTTCAATTACCGCAAGATAATGAAATAACCTAATTATGCACCAACACATAAGTGACAATGGCTTGATGCTACATATATAATATGAAGTACTTTTACACAATCTTTTAATTTTCTTTTTTCACATTCTCATGATATAAAGTTAAATTAAATTTTTATTATTTTTATCACAATTATTACTTTAAAATCATATTTATTACATACTATTAATTTTTAAACCTTCTTTACAGCAAATGTAATTTAAAAATTATAACCCCAATATCATAGAGAGTCTTATTTAAGTTTCACATTCACATTACAAGTCCATCTTAACATGAGGACCAACGGGAACTTTCATTAGCAATAGTAACCAATAATAACCGTTCACAGTATACATAATACAAAGTGCTTGCCACACAAGAAGGCCATCAAGACATTGGCAAAACAAATTTATTTCATCCTGGCCAGGTGACAATGCAGCTCATTATCCCCAAGTAGCTTCCACTTTTGCAATCCACTTGAAAGGTTCAAGCGAATACAAATTCTAAACAAATGACCACAAAGACTAACGATTAATAATACATTTTCCGTCGACCCTGACACATGGCAGAATTAAGTTAAGACTGACGTGCATGAAATAAACTATATACAGATTCTATTCCAAGAACACAAGACAGAACAAATTCTTCCTTGATTCCCCTCCCCACCCTTATTTTCAATTTCATTTGTAATCACTTTGATTTCCAAGAGAATAAACAGAGACTTACTTCTTCCCGTGGCAATGCTGCCATTGACACCTAAAAGTCAGTGAGGCAAAGCCGATGTCTCTCCATCCAGTTGGGTCAGGCTGCAGAAGGGATATATATTTACCGACTATGCTGGCACATCGCACAGGCAGTGGCAGAATTGACATTCGCATATGTGCACTGGTCACAGTACCAGTGACTGGAATCATCAATGTTTTTATTGGACCCACTTGATCTGGATGTCGAACCCTTATTTTTCCCACTTCTTCCCCTACTTGTACCTCCCAAGCTCTTTGAGCTCCCTGTCCTGCTACAGGTAGCGTGCGTATCTACATCTGACAGACCATTTTCAAGAGCTCGGACCAAATTCTCAAAGTAATTCCTTGTCACACTGTCATAGGAATCACATCATTATTCTATTAACATAACAATTTTCCAAATCTGCTTCTATGCAAATAAAAAAGATTGACAATTGCTTGTGTGCTATTTTTTTTTTTTTTTCCTGTAGGATGTGTGGTGACCATATAATATGAAAAGGAATTGTTTGATATGCAAACACAAATTGGGTCACTCACATGCTCCAAAAAAAGAAGGGTGGTGAAGATGTCTAATGCTAGTAACTGATAAGCTGAGTTTTGTAATATCTGGGAAGAAAAGGAAGGAGCAGATAAATTTTCCCAACACCAATTACCAAACTGGCTGTGTCATTATTTCAAGATAAAGATATTGCAATGACATCAAGTTGTGGCAATTAGTATACAAACTACTCATATAAAATGGTATTCAATTAGTACAAACCTTGTCAATCCAGCAAGTTTTGTTCTGAATTCATTAAAATCTTTTGAGGGGCCATCTGCATTAAGGTAAATTTGAAGCTCCTTCTCTGCACATTGATGCAGTCTTTCCAACCCAGACTCAGCTTCACCTACAGGTACAGTTGTAATTAGAACAAACCAAACATAAGCAAAATACCAGCACGGAAATGGAGGATCTGGCATACCTTGCAAATACTCAAAGAACTGTCTCTTAGCATGTTCATGGTCCGGCAAATAATATCCATACGCATATGTCCACTTTAGAACCCGCCTACATTCAACTATCTACAAAAAAGAAAAAAGAAGATGTCATATGATATAAGAATGCAGGATGTTTTATAGTCATAAAAGACTATCAGCTACCTATAGACATAAAACCCAAAGTCAGATATTTACCTGTAGCCAGGCTTCTGTGATGAACTTGAGCTGTGACTCGGGTTGGCACTGCACATCGCTTAGCTTCTCAAGCTAAAACAACACAGTCATCAATACTCCATAGTTTGCCAAAAAAACAATATAATAATTCATCAAACACAGTTGATGGATACTTCACTCAGAAACACATTCTTGATGGTCATAGTGTTCAGCGAGGGATGGGCTAAAATCCATAAACCATAACCCAACCCAAACCACATGGACTGGTTTGGGTTGGATTTGGTTAAAATATTTCAGGACAAACTTTTGTTTAGATTGGGTCGGGTCGAACCATCCCGCTCAAACCATAATAATTCCCTTTTCAATACCATGCACTATATTACCCTTTCGATCTTAGCATTTTTTTTTTTAATTTAGTTTTTCCACATGTGAGAACATCACTGTCTACATTCTATTTGTGCAAATATCAAGTATATAAATCTGATTTGAAAACTCATCAGAGTTAAATTTGTACAATTTTTATTTTTAATTGCAAAAGACTATGCTTCCCCCAAAAATAAAAACAATCTTAGTATTCATCATCTCATATTCATTTAATTATCCATCATTTTGAGGAACATTGATGTCATCCAATGATACTGGATAAAATTCAGCTAAAAACCTATATAAGGCCCTATTTGGGATTGAGGTACCGTACCTTTTAAGCTACAACTGTTGTAAAAAAAAAAATTGTAACTACGAAACAAAAATTAATAATATAGTAAATATAAATTTCAAATAATAATTTTGACAAAATTATTAAAGATATAATAGATTTTTTATTATACAAATGAAAAATCATATCAACTAAGCTTCCAAACTACAGCAGCTAGTGTTTACCAAACACTTTAGTGCTGTAGCTCTGTCCAACCTTAATCTCAAACGCACCCTAAATAAAAGACCAAAATGCCCAAGTGGAAATTTTGAGCTAAAAAATCACAGCTGCAATGAGAAAAGCTGTAAATTTTATCAAAAAAACTTCAACATAGATTCTTCACTTGAGAATGCTCCAAGTTAGGTGTCTCTAATGCTTGTTCTTGAGGATTTTAAGAGATTGACAGCACAATTTTTTTAGCTTTATTGTTCTTTAGGTGGGCTGTGAAGCATAATGATTAAAATACAGCACTGAGTGTTACAGTGCTTCAACTGAATCATTCAGTAAAATTAAGCAATTTAAATTGATTTGGGACTTAGTGAGTGAAATGAAGCAAAAATGGTTAGCAAATAACATTAGCTTTGATTTCGAGGAGATATGTCAAAGGTAGAAGGGTTGATGAAGCAATAGATACTTTTGAGAAAATAGAGAAGTTTGAATTAATGATCAAAATGAAAGTGAGAACATTTGATCAGGATATTAAGTATATGATTGGCTTTGGTGTTTTTTAATATTTAATTAAAGGGCACTTTCGTTTTTTTTTATCATGTTGTAAAAGTAACGACAATATTGAGCATGTAGACTCTAACAGGGGAGATCCTTATTGACTAATCATATAACTTCTGAATTGTGTTAATTTCTTAAACTCGACAGGTATGCTAAATTACTTTGAAAAATGATAATCTACTTTAATTATGATTTATGACAGGTGAGTTTGTGAAAGCCCAAGGAATTTAGCCAAAATGCAAACCAAACCCAAACTAAATTTAATGGGTTAGGTTGGTGGGTTGCAAAGAAATTGGGATGAGGTGGTTTTGCTTGAGACCCAAACCCTTTTTTTGGTTTGATTTGGGTCCATACTATGCCCATGACTAACGATTAGCTAAGCTCATCAAATGCCTTCTGACACTTTAATGAAACCCACACTAGTCGTATGGCATTGCATCAAACTATGCGGACATGACAAATAGGAAAAAATTGACAATAAGAAGTTTGACTTACATGAACAGTCTGCATTTGCTGTAGGTCTGCCAATGCTTTTTGCCTAGACTGCAAAAGGAAACAACCAATTAGACAGCAATGTGACATTGTTTAAATTTTCATGTCAGTGTAATAGCTACGCAGGTGTAGGATTTTATATTCTCTGAAGCACAAAAACATTAGTAATCAAATGAGTTGGAAAGAAGTAACAAAACTATTTGATTAGTTCTTGTCTATTATGCTTCTGATAAGAAATTACAACTATGATATAGCTAATTTACTTTTTATATAAACCAATGTACATGCCTATACAGATTCCGACATTTATCCACAAACAAGCCTCTTCCCATAGACCGTGCAACTGTGCAAGCACTTTATCTGGCATTTCTATCTTCAATGATTCCTTTATTTTTAGATGCTACTTTTCTATTTCAGCCTCAAAGAGATTATTATCTAGAAACCAATGCCTATAACTAACGATCCAGTTAAATCCATCAAATAACATAATACCAATCCCATGAACAGCCCTCAACACAAAATCAGTTTGAAACCAAACTAGGAAAAGCTTTGAACAAGGAATTTAGCATCTAACAGTTATGAAATGAAGCAGTATAGGAATCAACTATAAAGATGGGTGTTTCAAAAAAAATTTCTTTTTTTTTTTTTTTGGTTGTTTTGGGGGGGGGGGGGGGGGGGTTAAGAGGGTATATCATATTATTAGGCAGTAAAAAACTTTATATTGCAATCCAGTCTAACATCATGATCAACATAAACTAGAAGGATTTTAGTGTTCTGAGAGCAAGTTTTTTGTCACTGGAAAACACAAGATGTATCATACTACAATCCCACAAACTTGAACATACCGATTGGTTTGTCGCCCATCGTTCATAATAGTGAGTATATCTCTCCAGAGAGTTTTTCGCCATCTCTCTTCGCTTTTCAGACTCATCATACTGTAAGCAACAACATTCATCAAATTTATAGGGGTGACCAGTTAGTCAATAACAAGACAAAGAAATGTGAAAGAGCTGGGGAGGAAAGAAGGGGGAGGGGAAGAAAACTGAAGGAGAGTATCATACAACTCCCTCTTGTTTTGCTGTCTCATAGCGGTTACATGCGTAGAAACCACCTGTCCTCTCACCATGATCTGACCATTGACCAAGGCAGAGCCTGCATCCAAATATAGTCATGTAACTAGGACTTTTTAAGATGGTGTAATTTTGAGCAGTACATAGAGGTATAACCCATTTATCATTCTAAGGAAGTTCACTAAGTTTACTTTCCATGTTCTAGTGTTCAAGGCGAAAAACACATAATTGAATAAGGATTAGAGTTCAAAGCATTGTCTAAGACAAACATACAAGCTTACCAGCAAAATTCGAATTTACACGGAGGTGTGCATGTCATATGCATACAGCCTTGGTTTTTCTCAATTGGTCGCTTGCACCTTGGACAAGGCTTGGAATTAGCCAGTATCCTGAAAACGCAGATATATAACAGTTCAGATGAGGAATTACAAGACAGTTAATAATAAAACAACATAAAAAAATATATACTTCCATGCAAAATCTTCATTTAATGTAGCCAAAAACATAAATAAGACACTCGGCTACACATAGGCCCAAAAGAAATGTGCACCAAGAGACAGAGACTAGCATTTGTTTTCTAAACTTAAATGACCTATTTGACTTATTTTCAATGAGTCAAGTCATTAAGTCTATTTATTTTTTCAACTTAATAAAAATCAAGGCATTAAGTAATTAAGCCAATTGTTTAGCTTTTTGCTTAATCTACAAAGTTTGAATGACATTATTAAAAGATATTCCCCAAAATATGCTTATCTAACTAATTTATTTTCATCCTTACCTAAATAAAACTTACTAATTAGCATAATCATTGATCCCCATAACTTGTGATAGCAATAGATTATTATTATTTTAATCTTTTTCTATTCTCCAAATTAGCATTATTTATTATTACAATTTATTTATGAGTATTTTTCATATAATACATCACAAACTACAATAAAATTGATTAACATGTTCTAATTTAGAAAGTTAAAGAGCTGTATTCACTTGAACATGGTTTATGCTATGATAAAATACTATCTTATTTATGTTCCTTAAGATGTTTATTATTTATCTAATATTTAAAATTGGTATGGGCACAAATGTAAAAGTACTGGTTTTTAGACTTTTTAAGTTTAAAAAAGCAAACAACCTAACTTACTATTACAAACTACCTTACTATTAGATATTCAAACAAAAAAACAAACATATCATTCAAATTCAGACATTTAGCTCTGTTTTCACAATTCAAACTAATTTATGTCTATTCAGATTTCAAATAGAAAACAAATGACAGCTAGCCCTTGTTCTGGATATAAATTAAGCCAAAAGTTGTGTAACCACAAATAGAGACATCAAAAACAAGAATGATCACACATAGAAACTATGGGTGCATTTGGTACTATTTTTTAATTGGTGTTTTCTATCCTAGTTTTAGAGTAACGAATATGATACTTTTGATGTGATGTTTTTAAAAGTTAAAATGAAAATATGTTTGGTGAAATTTTTTATGGAAAAAGTGTTTCAATATATTATGCAATACATAGTATTTTTTTATTTAAATTACATTTAATTACTATAATTTCATTTAAAATAAAATACAAACAAGCTGGTAAAATTATAAAAATAGCAGTAATCAGCATATCAAAAAATAGTACTATGTTCTAAACATCAATTAAAGTAATCAATTCTTATTAGGTAAAAGTTGAAGCAAAAAAGATCCACATTTTTTCTATTTTTATGTCAAAAAAATTATTCAAAAATTTAACAAATATTAAAAAAAAAAAAAAAAAAAAGAAAAGTTGCATAGAGTTGGCTTTCTGCAAATCACAAAAGCGAGATGATCAATAAGTTGGTAAAGCTCAAATGTAAAAGTGTAGGCGGGCCTAGGTGCTAGACATGTTCTGCCACATGGCTTTTTTTTTCAATATTAACTTTTTGTTGTTCTCTTAAAGCCGAGAACAAAGTGGAGAACATCAATATGATGTTCTCTACTTTTCTTGCTAAAAGTTAAGAATGAAAACATTTTGTTCAATAAATTTTCTAATTACCGTTAAAAAAACATGTCAACCAAATGTATTCTTTTGTTCTTTATTTTTTGGAAAATGCAAAACACTCAACGAAAGACAGTACCAAAAATGCCCTATGATTCTTACTCTTTTCACATCCAGGTGAAGGGAATTTACTCAGAGAGTACCTCCTTGTCTGAGTGCCTTAAAATTTCACTTTTTCATTATTTTTGGCACACCACAACCATATTTACACATAGTCACATACCATCATTATTTTGATATTTCATTTACATGATAGTATAATATATATAGACCAGTAATAATATAATTCAAACCCAAAAAATTAATACTTAAGCATCCAGCATATTTGGTCAACATCTTGGACCAATTCAATCCCCGTAAACTTACAACAAGGTTCCAAGCATGCAGCAAAGGGATATGCTGTGTAGAACTAATCATGGACCAAGTAGTCCACCAAGCCTAATAGGCCAACAGATGCCCATAGGGAAGGCAACTAATAGAGGACCAATTACTTTCCAACTAGACCATGGCTTAAGCAAAAATGCACAGTAACACAAAGATCTGTCCTAATTGCAACCTCCCCCAACCCCGTCCCACCATTCTGAAAATACTCATAAACTATCTTAAAATTCATTATAGACTGCCTAGTTCCAGTGTAGGTCTTGCAATCAGGCTAAAACATATAAGTGTTCGGTGAAATTATCCATATTCTTTAAAATATTACAGTTCCATCAAGCACGAAACACAACAAAAAGAAGCAACCTACTCAGGATTTAATAACTCTAGCCTCACTTGTAAATCATGGACGGGAAGGCAATTTATTGAGATATTCTATGGAATCATTAGATTTAATAACAGACCCAACCTATAAACTCGTTTATTTGGAAAGTACTTTAGCATTAGGATGTAATGAAAAGGAAAATTATTTAGGTTGGCGTGAACATACGGAAACACATTGTAAAGACAAGTTAGATAACTAATTAGTTTAGTCCATTAATTTACCCAATTCAGCTATCCTCCATCTTAAACCAAAAAGTACTAAAGATATTTGGCAAAGATGCCAACTAACATAAGGAATGTAACAGCAACTGCCTAAGAACACTTATCACAACCCTGTAACTCTCTGGAAGGCAACAGGATCACCCATGAAACCATGCACACAATCTCATGGTAGAAGTGGCATTATGAATAGAATGCAATGTTTAAGGCTATTTTAAAACATGAACCATCATCAGAATTATCACAGCTATATATGCTCTATTATTAGCATCTACTTTTACTATAGTCTTCTTATTCTTGCATAAAAATAGATGGAAATTTGTAACTTCATACAAGAACAATAAAATAAGGGAAGGATATTTTAAACTTAAGTCAAATTATGTCGATGGCGAAATTCATGAGATAGTTCCTCATTTTTAGGAGGCCACACTCAGTATCAGATTAAATTCAAACTTGTATTAATTTCTAGGCCCAGCTTGGGCTTCAAAAGGTTTGGAAGGTCAGGACGCGATTAGAAATTTAGACCAGCATACTAAGTATTGACAGGAGGATTTCATGGCCATAATTTAGCCAAAGAATCATGCCCAATGGTAAGTCATCTTGTAATATGCATATACACCACCAAAAAATTTTTTGCTTGCTATTATGTCGAGTACCTGTCCTCTACGAACTAAGCAATTAGTTTATCAGTAATAGTAACTCTAGTGGCTAAGATCTTGATCCATACCAATTCATATTTTCTGACTCAGCACTATTCTTCAGTACCCACTTGGCTACGGTATCACAGTCTACAGGACGGTGAGCTTCCTCTGTACACTGCAACATAAAATTTATGTTGATGCTGTGTGAAGAAAATTAAATATAAAGGTGGCATCTAGTGCCGGCATGCATCAACGGTTAAGATGACAAATACTTTCACCGAAAGGAATTAGAAGGAAACATAAATTTCTAGGCTAATTCAGGAGGACTTACATTCCAGCAAAAGCTAAATGAACAGCGGCAAGTAACATCATAGTTTCCACTACCAACAACAAAATCCACAGCATAATCACAACCAGGAGCAGGACACCACTTCGTCTGCACAGTAAAGAGAAGTTTGAAGTGCTGAAGAGGAGGAGATTAGAGGGGGAAAAAGAAAAACGTCTAAAAATTTTCCTAGTATCACATTTACATGTATGAATTGTAAAAGCATATGACTGTTAAGAATTCCAATGTAGGCAGACGAACTGGAGGTAAATCAATTTCACTCAAGTACAGTTATAATTCAAACAGGATCTTAATAGGAGAGTAACAATGATATGCTCCAAAATTGTTGTGATGCGTACAATCATAAAGAATATCATTCTAAAGCATTTGAAATATAATTATTCATAGAAGAAAATTTCAATGTGCTGGTTTATAAATCTTCAGGACAATGAACATAAAGAAATAGAGTTAGCAAAGGCCACCTCAGTCTGCCGACTCTTTAGACTTGCATAGAAACCAGACAAATTAGTGATGCATTGAAGTCATCAGCTTGTACATCTTCCACAAGTAAAATAAAAGAATCTCATACAGCCCTTATATACAATAGACAGAGACTCCTGTGAATTTTAAAAAAATTTCATGGTTCATTTGTAGACGCGACGGACAGACTAAGGCTAAAACACACAAGTGGTACAAGCATACAGGAACAAAAAAGATCTATAGTTTTGTCAAAAGTCAAGAATTTTGTTTTTGACTAGCTCAGTATTTCAGAACAAAATTTATGAGCTATTAATGCCATAAAACAAATTAAGACTCATGTGATTCAATTAAATAAGGTGGACAATGTCTTTATATTGAAGAAGATAGCACTAGGATTTTTATTCTATATAAATTCTATCATAATAGACCACTGATAGATCCATCATTATTCCATTTCGAAATCCAGAACAACAAACATTTTAAGGACCAAGTCTTTTCTCTTTTAAATTCCAAAAGTTATTCAATTAGTTTATTCCGCAAATATAATTTGAATTGCTCCTTGCAGTACATGAAAAGTACTTGAAAATCTAGCTTGCTAAATCAATACAATTTACAGATATCGAACTACTCCAGCAATGAAATGTACGTATATGCCCACTTTCAACCAAAGTAATAAATGTCATCCTTCGGGAATGAACTTTTCTTTTACCAGATAAAGGAACTTGCAAGGGTACCATTTTCAATCAGGTGGAGGAGAAAAATGAATTGATGCTACTTCCGGAAGTACTATTACCTTTCTGTTGTCTTCAACATAAGACCGAATGAAATAACGATTATACTTTACTTTATCTTCATCAGCAGACAATAAATAAATCATATCTTGACCGACAGCAGCACCACAAGAAGGATCAGGACATCGCAACATCAAACACCCAGGACCATCATTAATGGCTGTGCTGATATACCCTTAAGAGGAAAGACAAATGACAACAAAATTACAAACACATGAAATTGAAATGAAAGCAGAAATGCTCTTATCAAGGGAAAAAAGATGTATTTATTGATAGAATATGTATTACTACATATATTAGCATAAATCGTAACAGTACAGATTGAAAAGTATTGCTTTGTACACAATTGAGAATCATCTACACATAAATTTTCTACCTACTGCAGTTGAGTTTTGGTTTTCATGAATATTAGTGGAACTAGCACAAAATCCAATGGCCTATCTTACTTAAGAACCCAACCCATTGATTCTTCAAATTCCGCAAAATTATAGATAAAATAGCTCATACATCCATTGATAAAATAGATCATACATCCATCACCTGCTTCGTCCTCAAAGAATCAAATTCTAGGCATGCAACAGCTATGCTCAACTCTTTTAATGCTCTCCAACGCATATATGTCATTTCTACATTGTATAAATATATATTTCTTAAGAACAAGAGAATCAGCCAAAAACTACAAACAAGTGGACACGCAGTCAACTAGACAACAAATTACTAGGAATCGGAATCCATCTCTAGAGTCACTTAAGAATAGACGCCCAACCCAATTGGATTAAAACACACATAACACAAGAAGGGACACTTAAAAATTAACCGCAAAAACCCCCAAAAAAAAAAAATTCCCAGCACAACAAACCTGTCCAGCATGAACTACAAAAGGGATGGCCACAAGCAGCAGCAAGCAATCTATCACTCGGATAGTTTTCAAAGCATATACCACAAGTCATCTGTCAAAACAAAAAAAATGTAAAAACATATTAGAAGAATGTTGTAGATTCAATATGGCACAGAGCAAGTGCAATTAACAAGTAGTCAACAACCACAGAATTTAGGACAAGATACTTAAATACTCAAATTAAAATCAGGTCTAGGCTGCTTACTTCTTCACCATCTGGAAATTGAACAGCTGGTTTCTCTAACAAGCCAACAGCCTTTCGAACCCTTTCTTCATCAGCAAACCATTCATCATGTACTTTACTGACACTCCTGTCAATCCAAAAGTGAGATTAATTCTTCGCACATTGAGATGCACATGCTCAAATGAGAAATGATAGATAGTCTGATGGGCAATTAAATTGCACAAGTCATGTTCATTTGAACAAAGAAAAAATCTCATTAGAGAGAACATTATGTCTGTCAATGTAATATTTTACCAATTATAAAAGCGCAGCAGGATGCTAGCTGCAACTTTTGAAATAGAGAGCACGGTAGATATCCTCGTTATATCCTCCTCTTGACGCTGACGAATATCCACCTCAGTCAAAACGGTGTAGTTTAGCTAAGATAGAAAAAGATACACATTAGTGTAAAGAATTACAGCAACATCAGTGGTACTAAAGGCCTAAAAGACTAAATGTTTTTTGCGTTCATTCGTATCATTTAATGTGTGCTTGAATTGGACAGTATGAAGCTTAAGAACCTATCAAAATAAATAAGTAAAACTTAATCAAAATATACACTCAGTGTTCTATTGGGTTAACTAAACAAGGACCAGTTTAAAAATATGAGCAGAAAAACTTGTATGTTAAACCTACAAGCGTGAATTAAGATTTATCGAGTTTGTTTGAAAAGAATCAGTTTTCATGGTACAATAAATGCCTCATAAAATTTAAAATGATTGCTAGTCTTGTGATCACCACCTAATCAATCTGAGATTGACCAAGGGTAATGACCAGTGTTTACAATAAACTATGAAAAGAAAAGTAATCTCACTCGGTGCATTTTTAAATTTTGTATTTTGCAAAAACTTCCCAACCATCCCTATCTGAAAAATCAAACAATCTCCATAACAGCAGAGAGTTAAAGAAAGACTTGATATTGAAGTTAAAGAAAGACTTGATATTGACATTGAGAATAGTACTAATTCACCCAAACCACAATAATTTATGAAACTGACAGAAATTTACACTACCACAACAAAATTTACATCCCAAATGCACACTTTTACCATGCAGACAAACCCAATTGAACAATAATGATAGAACAACAAAGTAAGGGAATAATAAGCAAATACAATACTACGACCCAATTAACTCGATACCATACCAGAAAATTAGCATAAGCCAAAAGCCAATCATAAGAAGTTTCTATTCTCATTAATGCTGATAAAATAACACTACAATTTCCTTAAACGCTACCAAAAAGCCCAAATTATTAAAAAAAAACTAATCAAATAACAAAAACTTCACCCAATATGCAAAACTTGTTAAATATGATAAACAGAAGTAAACAAAATAGCAACAGAATTAATCAATTAACACCATCAAAGGCATTAGCATAAATGCAGATAAAATTACACCTCAATTTCCAGTTAATTACCCCAAAAAAATCCTAACTTCACAAAGAACTAACTCAACAAATCAACAGAATTCAGCTAATTCACAAAAAATACAAAAATCAGGAACAAAATTCAGCCAATTCACATCATCGTAGGCCAAAAAGACAAAAATTGGAACAAAATTTCATCAAATGATTATGAAATCGTAAGAGCCAACGTACCTGATGGCGATTAGAGACGAGATCATCAGAATCATCGGAATCATTGTCGATGAACAAGTAATCGGCCACATCAGCATCGTCGCTGTCGAATGCATAGGCAGGTGCCACATCGTCATCGCCGCCGCTATAGAAATCGTCTTCCTCCGCCGATGCGTTCGCGTCTTGCATATCGAATTCGTCCTCCGATTCCATAATTTGGTTATTCAATTATTAGAAAGAACTCAAAACCCTAGGAATTTGGACAAATCTCGTGGTTGAAATGAATGGGAAACGATATAAGGGTAAAATGGTAAATTCAATGAGAGCACAGACAGTTTGGCTGAAACGGAGGAAACGAAATGAAAGTGAAACGAAGACAGGAGATTTTGCTTTTGAAGAGAAAGAGGTTTTTGTCTTGTTTTTTTATTTTGTTGTTTTTTTTACTTATTGGAAGAAACTCGAATTGAAGGGAAAGGAAAAGGAAATTAAAAAAATATTATTTATTATTATTATTAAATAAAAACTAATTATTATTAAGGTCTCCTTATTTATGTTGTAACTTTTATACGATACTAATAATGTAAGAAATAGGTATTATAAAATCTAATTAATGGTATATATTATCTCTATTAATAAAAAAAATTAATTATTTGATTAATAACAAGTAAAAAAATTTAAAATTAAAAAAGAGATATTATAAAATATTTTTTATTACATAATGCTAATTAATTAATTAATTATAACTATATTAAATAAATTACTAAGATTAAAAAATTATATAATTATAACTAGATTCACAACAATCTCTCCACAAATACTGTAAAATTACATACAGTACCATTGAGAAATGCTTACTACTATTAGTATCAAAAGGACAATTTGTATGGAACATTGTTATTTGTACCCCTATGGTCTTGAGAAATTACATACCATTACTAGAAATTTGCACTTTTCTGTCATAATATAGGTATGCAATTATTCTCCAACAAGGATTTTCTTTTTATCATTACTATTATTAAATAAGAATAAGAAAATGAGCCATTGGACTTTAAACTAATGGTTAGAACCCAAAACTCACAATTATGAGGTTATATAGTTAAACCTCTCACAATATATTATAAAGGTTTAATTTCTTTTCTCAATTTGAGTGAAGGCAATATTCTCTCTTTCAAAATGTGGATAGAGTAGACATCTATCGTATATACAAGAGGGTAAAAATCTTAGCAATGTTTAATAAGAATTGATGTAAACTAGCTCTAGAAAATCTTAGCAGTGCTTCATAAGAATTGATATAAACTAGTTCAAATAATAGTCTAATTTGTAAATATTTGTAATCTTATGTAATATGAGTGGAGGTGGCCAATAGGTCAGACGGCACGAGACACAACTCGTGTCCGTATAGTATGGCACGAGTACGTTTCGGTAGAGCACGCGGCACGGCACGACACGCACATGGACTGGACCTGCCTTAGAATTTTAGGCACGTGGGCCTTAAAAACACAGCACAACTAGAGATAAGTCAAAGTACGGCACGCGAAAAAGTACGCAATAAATATATTTTATTTTTTAAACTTAAAATTTCATGATTTTATAAAAAATTTGAAATTGAATCTTTTAATATATTTTGTTAGCATAAGTTTTTAAAATTTATTTAATTCTTAGTTTCAAAAAAATTATAATTGATTTATTTTTATAATTTATTAAACAAATAATTGATATCATGATTTTAATAAATAAAATTATAAATATCATGATTTTATAAATATGTACTAATATTATTATAAATTATGATATATGACTCTACATAATTTTAAATTAACTCTTAAAAAAATTATGATTGTTTTTATTATTAAGTACTAAAAAAGAATTCTAATACCACATATTCAAACTTAGTAAATATTATATTCTCTTATTATTATTAATTTATTATTATTGAATATGGACTTGAGTTTTGAATTTTTGTTTCTATTAAATTTGAATACAGGCACATAAATCCAAAAAAGTATATAGGCTTAAAAAAATAAGACAACTTGGCATGCACTCTCAAAAAAATAAAAAAATTAAAAAAATAACTTAGTAGGTTTTTTTTCCTAAGCACGGCATGAGCACGCGTGGGCTTCCTTTGATGAGCCTAGGTTGGCATGGCACGGCCCGTTGGACATATCTAAATATAAGTTGTACTCTTGAACTAGAGGGTACAAATATGGGCGGTGCTTCATAAGAATTGATATATATTAATCCCTCTTGAGCAAGAAGGTAAAATTTGGAGAGTGTTTTATAAGAATTGATGTAAACTAGTCCAATAATTATCTGATTTGTAAATATTTGTAATCTTATGTAATATGAGTTGTACTCTTGAACAATAGTATCATATAATTAAAAAAAATAACAAAATGAGTCACAAACTTGATTCAAATATTAGAGATGGTAAAAATCTTAGCGGTACTTCAAAAGAATTGATGTAAACTAGTTCCAATAATAGTTTAATTTGTAAATATTTGTAATCTCCTATAATATAAGTTATACTCTTGAGCAATAGTTTCATGTAATAAAAAAAAAGAATAACAAAATGGGTCACAAATTTAATCCAATGACTATTTTCGAGCACATAACTTTTAGAGTACAAACAAAAAATTTTTATTGTATGAAAAATAAGTAGGGGTGGGCGTTCGGTTCGGTTTGGGTTAACCAGTGAAACCTGAATAGGTTGAAAACTTCAACCCGTTCGGGTTAAATTTCGGTTCGGGTTGAAGCTTTTTTTAATTCAGCTTTTAAATTAAAAATATATATACAAATACAATTATACATTAAAGATTAAACCAAAAAAATCCCTAAACAAGTCTCACTTTCACTGAGCAACAGCAGCAGCCAGCAGCCCCGCCGGTCCAGCTCCAACAGACAGCAGCCGTTCACCGTAGCCCACTCGCCGTCAGCCAGCACGCCTCGCCCGCAACTGCGCTTCACAGCAGCCCACTCGCGTCCCACTCAGCCCAGCATAGTCTCGATCTACCGACGTTGTAGCTGCTTCGACCTTCGAGATCAAGGTTTTTCTTGCCTTGCCGACGTTGTAAGCTTGTAACTTGCTAACTTTAATTTGATTTCTTTCAGTTCCAAGTTAGTCTCTGAAACTCAGGCTGCTTCTTTAATTTCATAGGTGATAGATAGGTTGCCTCCAGGCTTGGTTGTAATTTGCATGGATTGTATGTTTTGCTTCTAAAGTTGTATATTTTCACACCGTCTTATAAATCTATCTCTATGATTTGGTTTTCCTCTTCACAGAAATTTGTGTGACTTATTTTGATTATGTTGCAAACTACTGGCTTCGGTTTGTATGTGGATCAGTGGATGTGCAAGTTCTGGAAAGTATTTTACCCTTCCCAGACAAATATATCTCTTTTGTGCACCTTTTGTCAAGGTTGTTCATAGATTTGTAGCAATCCTGTTTACATTACAGAATCTAGACTCTTCACTAATGTGAATCAGTAAGTTCGGTTCTGATGTTGGATGGTCACGGATGACCTTTAAATATTTATGAGACTTAAAATAAATTAAATTGCTAGAATTTTTAGATTAAATTGGTGGTTAGGCTTGGCAAAATCCGGGTCCAGTCCAGGTTTTGGTGTTGCCAGGACTGGACCTGGATGAGAGAAATAAAAACCCGGATTTCCGGGTACGGTTCGGGCTTGAACCCGGCACCTTCCGGGTCCGGGTTTTTAAAACCCAAATGTGATAATTTTAATTTTTTTCTATTTTTTTCTATAATTTTTCTTTCATTTCTCTAACAATATAAATTTTAAAAAAGAAAATAATCAAATAAACTCATTCAATTTGAAACTTTAGAAAATAAAATGGTCAAATACAAATATATAACACACTAACAATACAAATTTTGCACAAATGATAAATAAAAATTATTTCAATCTATTTTCTAATACCTAAATTCATCCAATTTCTAACTTAAACTCATTTAATCTATATATAAAATAAATAAATAAAATTCCAACAACACAATAATCACACAATAAATTTAAATAACATCCAACATATCATAAATTCATAATTATATATTTATATATAATATATTTATTTTTTAAAATTTATTAAAAAAACCGGGTCCGGTCTGGGTTTTGGGTTTTTTTTTTTGTTGAACCTGGACCCGGACCCGGAAATACCCGGGTTTGAGAATTTCAAACCCGGACCCGGATTTTATATGCATGAAGTCCGGGTTTTACCCGGATCGGATTGACCGGGTCCGGTCCGGGCGGATTTTTTTGTCAAGCTTATTGGTGGTTGTTAGAATTTTTAGATTAAATTGTTCCAATCCATTTTAACTCGAACTAACCTGAATTATTCTAACCCGAACTAACCCAAATTAATCTGAACCGAAAGTTTAACCCGAATTATCAACCCAATTCGATCCGCATTGCCAACCCAAACCGAATTAAATTCGGTTCGGGTTGGCGTTTTCAACCCGATTGGGTTTAATTCTCCAATCCGAACAGATTGAAACTCAAACCGAAACCCGAACAATCCGAACCGAAATCTAATTTGTCCACCCCTAAAGATAAGGATGTGAGGACACGAGGGTTAAGAGTTATTGAATAAATTCAATTAACATTATTATGCTTTAAATCATTGTGGAAACCCTAACTGTAGGATTTAAGTAATGATGGAATCTAAAGTTATGTTGATCTTGAATGCAATTGGAGTGCATTCAAGGTTTTGAGATGGTTGGTTTGTTATTTGGATGATGTTCTTCGGTTAGACATGGTGATCTTTGGTTTATTAAGAGTCAAAATATTATTGTAAAATGTAACAAACAAAAATTTTTAATGACTGCTTAATAGTTATGAATAATGAGTGATAAGGATGTTGGATGATGGCAAAAAAAAAAAAAAAAGAAGGTAGAGGGGTGTGTTAAGATCAAACTAGTTCTTTAATCCCTAACCTCTTTTAGAAATTGAATTTTGATAATTAATTAAGTAAAACTACTTAAAAATCACTCAGTGAAATCCGTTAGGCGTGTTGGACGATGGCATTTGATGATGAGCGTAATGCATAAGGATGTTATTCATAAGCTCTAAGGGGTGAAGCTTTCATGAAATCCTTGTCAGATGCTACAAAACCTTAGCCTATAAAATAATTTGGATACTTCGTTATCCTTTTACTACAGTACGGCCTACAAAATAAGAATTTGACCAATTCTATCCTCTGCATTGTATGGAGATTAAATAATGTTTTCCTTGAATAATAGCATTTGCGATCCAATGGGTATCTTACTTAGCCTTTAATTAAGCAATCTATCTCAAATGTGCAAGATTGTAATATCGGAAAGTAGTTTAGGCAAGTCTGAACAAGGGTTTGTTGGAAATAAACTTTCCAAACGATCTCTTGGGATATTTATTTTTCACAAACCCGTATCATAATGTATCTATCTATCAAATCGCTTTCCTAAATCAATAGAAAAATAGAAATTCCTATTCGATGGGTTTAAGTATTAAATGTTTTTTGTTACTGGGCTTGTAATCTAATGGCACTCATGTCCTCAATACAGACTGCAGAGTTGAGCTTCATGTAACTCTTACTCTTTGAACCCAGTGATATCCATGCCCTCGATACAGCGTTCCAGCTTCATGGGGCTCTTACCCTTTGCATAAGGATTATATCTTCTTGAATATTGGTGGGAGCAAATTTATGAGTAATTGTTCAGTAGACTTCTAAATTATACTACAAGGTATAAAGTGCATGTATCTCTCATCCCAATTAATTCCGGATTATAAAATGGAAAAATGCTAAGTAGAGAAAAAGTTGAGAGAAAGGTGAGAGAAATTATGAAGAAAGAAGTTGAGAGAGAGTGGGTGAGTAATGAGAGAGAGCTAATTTCTCTTAACTTTCTTTTTACCACCACTCTTGCAAAATATATGTAAGTTACAAAGTTTAACAGGTCCATTCAATAAATCAAAAAGTGTATTTTGTATAGTTTTATCCATTTTAGTTACTTCCACGATCGATTAATTTGAAAATTACAAAATTATGATATAATGACTATTAGAGTCATCTTATCTAACACTTTCTCATGCTTAAAGTGGTGGCTAACAACGAAAGCATTGCATTAAAAGTACGAATAGAAAGGACAAATTATGCATATTTTTTTAAAATAAATATTTTAAAAGATATCCGTATTTTCATCAGATACGGTTTTGGACGATAAAAATAGTGACACGTAGTTGTTAATTAAATTAATTTCCATTTAGGGGTAGCTCAAAAAGTAAAATGTTCATTTTGGGCTCGAAATATTAAAATAATTATCAAATAATTTACATAAGCATGCACCACCCGCCACTTAGATTCTTTTAATCTTTTTAAGAGATTGGCCAAAACCAAGTACCACCACTTACGTGATCCATTTGTATTCACTTTCCAACAATTTCTTAACAAATTGAGAAATCGTTATCGGTTTTTTTATCTATTTTTATTGTGGCCCCAGTTCCTTTTTTTTCCTTGTTTCAGGGCTGACATAAAATCAATGCACTCAATAACCAAATCAAATTCTTATCGCTCATTTAATCATCGTGTTATGTTTGTGTTTAGAGCAGGTTTGCGAACACGTTTGATTACACAAAATAATTGTTTGTGTATGCGCATTATATTTCATGAATCTCTGTGCGATCCACAATTTTATCAACATCACTAAACAGCTGTTTTGATTTCTTAAGGACGACAATCTTGTAGTCTGGCGAAATAGTTCTAGAGATCTTGCTTTCAGAAATGACCACATTACCCCAAACGAAATAGAGTTAAAACAAGAGTCTCCATGGCCATTTCAGGCAGTAAAAATAAAAACTGCATAATTTTTATTTTCATTGATATTTAAAACCTAAATGATTTACATGCCTAAATATCAGAGCTAAAAAGAAAAAAAGAGCATGTATGGATAAATATGGGATGGTCTCTACAAGAGAAATACAACAATGTCTGTAACTTGTTCTGTAAGTGAACTATGACCTTTTCTACTGTATGGGTAACCGAGGCTTTAGACAAAATGAGGTTGGTTGAGTCTTATAAGAATGAAGAGAAGAATCCCAGTTTACAGCATTATTTGTATGGAGTTGCAACTAGTTCGTATAAATCATCTCAAAATGTATTGAGGGAACCGGCCTCATGATCTGTACTCCAATCACATTCCTGAAAATGCATTTCAATTTGGATTATCATATAAATAACAGGATCTTTTTCTTTTTTTCTTTTTTAACAACCAAATTTTGGCCATGAGATGTTTAGATTCATGATTCCACATAAATCTATTACTTTCTCATTAAAGAGATGATAAGTAGTTCAATGGAGCTTCCATATTTTTGTTGACTAGATTAAGAAGTTTCAATAGCATGTTAGATACACATACCAAATTTAGGCAAAGTTTAAATGGGAAGAAGTGGAGCTTTCTCCTCATTTACAGCACGATGACTTGCCTGTGAAATGCGGTAAAAAGTGAACGTGTCATTATTGCATTATTATTCAATCATACTCTCAGAAAGCTTAGAAGGAGATAGTAATATATTTCAATGAGAAACTGTGATCGAAAGTTCTTACATCCTCATTTGCTCCAGCAGCCATATCAATAAAGGACGTATCCTTTGACCTACAAAAATAAAAAGTAAATTCATTGTACATATATAAATTAGCTTTCATCTTACTTTCATTCTTTCACATTTCCCACTTAATGGGATCAATTATTCTAAAATCTTAGTAACACAAGGTAAGCAAAATACATGTTAGGTCGTCTTAATGGTGCACGGAAATTGCAAATAAAACTAGTGCCTACCTCTTATTTTTTGGACTGTCCGCCAATTCCAAACTTATATTTTTTGGTTCATCCTTCACCTTTGAAAGAGGTGAAAAGAACTGAACAGAAAAATAATATAAGTCAAAAAATAAGCCAAGTGTCTAATGTAAGAGATCAAATAATGATTAAAAGAAAGATCCATATTGACATTACCTGATGCATAGATATAAACACAATAGAGATACCAAGAATAAAATTCATAGTCAGAGTATGACCAAACAGTGCAGCAGATGCCAGTCCCGTAAATATTGTGGCGACAGTTGACGAGTACTTTTTCAAAATTGTATCTGCAAGTATCATTACAAAACTTAATTGAAAAACATGATGAGAAAACTACAAATGAGAAACATGAAGAGAATTTTATAAATTTGAGTGATCTTAAACAGTTGCAATTCACAAGAGATGAAAACTACAAATGAACTGAGGCAAAGCAGACTTAAACATATGCTAGACGAGCCAAACAGCAGATTCCTCGTTTCTGGGGTGCCAATGTGCTACAATGGCTCCACCACGATTGCAAGAATCTCTCGCTACTATTCTAGCATAACAGTAGAATCCCCCTCAGATAAGATGCCACCATAAATTAACTTCTCTCAAAAGTACTAGGAAGTCAACAATAATGCTCAGAGCTAAGTCACTTAACAAATCAAATGTATTCACATGGGAAACGGAAAGAGATAAGAGGGGTTGGGGGTGCAGGTGTTCTTATTCTAAAACTGCTAGCCGGATTATGTAAGGATTCATATTTCTCTAGATCTGTTGAGTATGTTGAGACCGGGAAGAGAGGATACAGGAGCCAATCTCATTCAGCTCCATATTTTTTTTGAAACTTGAGTCGTCAGAAACCTTCTTCTTTTCTTTTGTCTTTAAAAGCCCTTAGCATAGACACCTCTGAGTTCTCAACCACAAAGTAAAAAAGGTTTCACAGTCTACAGAAAGAACTATATCTGGTTGTCTATTGCTCAGGACAAACAAGTGAAATTAGAAGTTCAGAATTAAGGACAAAAATTAAGCAGCCAAACTTAGAAGAATTTAAATGAAGTACCATTATATAAACAGACATTCTAAGAGACTAAGAAAATGTAGCAATAGAGTGCAATCAGTCACCTGCATATTTGAAGAAAAATGATGACAAAATTCCTTGGGCTGCGTTGTTGCATATCAAAAGCATGGTTGCTTTTGAATGTCCTTGCAGGATATCAAAGCTACTAGGACCTAAGAGCATTGAAACAAAATAATTAAAACAACAAATCAACCTATTATCTATGCAATCATTTCAGAAATGGTTACACTTTGTCCCAGTAATTTAGGTAGGAAGTTAATCTTTTAAAGCACATTATATATATATTAAAAAATCAAAAAATCAAAAACAGGTTTACAGTCAAAACAAATAATGTCCTAAAATCTATTGTCACCACAATTTAGTACCCAAAAGCTCTACATACACTGAGACACGCTAATAAAGCAATGGTAATGAAATTGGGATAAAGAGAACTTCTAAGTAATGTTTATGTGCTCCAACCAAGGGCTTAAACTGCATATTTGATGTCCATACCTTTAAACATGGCTGTTATAACAATGCCTAAGAAGTTGAATATGGCACCATATCCATACAGAAACAAGTTCTGCACGACAAAAAGTAAACTTTCTGGTGAGAGTAAATACATATTATTAATTTCAAGTTTTTAGAAGTTCACAACATAAAGAAACATGGTTTGCTAAAACCTTTCTACATTATGTTAGATATTTACAAAGGGATCTTCGAGGAGGCAACTGCAGGGTAATCAAAAATAAAAGTGCTAGCAAACACTGCTCATCTGACCTCTTGCACTAAGCAATGAGCATGAGACATCATATCAGTACTTTAAACTCACCTGATGGTAAATGCTTGTGTCATATTGGCTTTTCAAGGCATACTCATTGAAAACTGATGCCAAAGATGGAACAGTAACCTGCATTAATATTCTAAAGGTAAATTTTCATCATATCATGCCGTCTAGAATATCTAGCATAACAGATAAGTCAACATCAAATAACTCTACAACCTTTTCTATGCTCAATAATCTTAAGCACTTTGTATACAATTGAATAAAAGATAAATGTCTACATATGTGTAAAATAGACGAAAACAACACAGCTGAAGAAAAAATCAACAGCCTCAGGAGGAAATGAAAAAAACATTGATTTCATTTTAATAACATAATTTTCCTGCCCCAGCCACATAAATACATGCTACTTCACTCCTTGAAGAGCTATGTCAGAGACAGTGACTATTACTGCTATTAAACTATAGTTGGTAGACATTCTAATAGTTGCAATCAGTACAGAAAGTGTTTGGTCCCATCCAAAACCTAGAGACAGCACTGTACCTATCCAGATGATCTTGGCCAAACCCAAGGAATTTTATATCTTAAATAATTAATTTTTTAAGAAGTTATTCCTTAAGCATTAGCACTTTTAATTACAAGTTCTAGTTGCACATAGCATGAAATTCATTGTTGCTTAATTGGGAACATACAGCACATAATTTTGACTGATGCTATTCATAGGCATACATTGAAGCCATGGCAGTACAGCTGACCATTCTCCCCACACATTACTTCAAATAGCTAAGTTGAGTCCAATTTGACTCATGGGACTCACTAGTGCATGCAGCAAATTTCTGCTCATTACATCAAGAATATTTTATGTTCAATATTGAATGAATGCACTCAACCACAAAGAAATTAGGAAATTTATCATATAGAAGCGAATTATAGATCTGAAGCTAATAGTGACTGTCTTGGAGCACCCAATCATTTCAGAGTTGTTAACACTTTTTGAGGAATATATTTGCAAACAGAGATAAACCAGCACAATGAACCCAGGACATAAATCTTTAAATACTTACAAATATCAGTGTGTATAAGTAAGCCCCTGTTGCAACTGGAAGGCCCAAAGCACTTGTACCCTCTGGTAAGGACCACAACTGATTCACACTGATTCCAATGAGCAAAAGAGCAAGGGCCTCCCACTGTTACCAAATAATGAACCCATTTCACATTAGCAAATTGCCATGAGCATTCAAGTTAACAAAAACACCTATACAAACTTTAGTCAATGTAAACAATACAAATCCAGAGAAACTTTACATGCAAACTACCTGAATTATAGAAAATCGCCGTTTCATTATTATCTTTAACAGGAGGGCTATTACAAAAACCTGCATATATTTGTGAGCAAATCAAATGGTATCAAAGCTTGCTTATAAGGAAAAGAAACAACAAAAAACTTCTGTATAGATTATTTTGTCCTTCCATGAGGAAGAGACAGGAGCAGCTCTAAGAAAATCACAGCTTTCACTACTTGTCACAAACCTATCAGTGGAAGTTACATCCACTAACACACCGAAGAAGTCCAGACTCAAACATCTAATTGATCCAGGAAGATCAACATAGAGTTCAAACTTCGATAAACCATGTCCTCCATGGATATATTGAGAAACAATGAAGGACACTGAATTTGGAGTTATAAGTATATCACCAGCAGTTAATGTTCTCAAAACGCATAAATCAAGCCCCAAAAATATATCATTATTGATTCAGAGCAATTGTTAGTAAATACCTTCAGGTTGCTCAGCATCTTCACAGTCGCAGGATTAAAATAAAGCTGCAAAATGAGTAAATAGATGCTTAAAATGACAACTCTGATAAAGTACCAAGCTTAAAAATATCCATGACATATTAAGCTTTAAGTAGATGTTCAGCAGAATAAAATCCAATTTACTATAATAGATTTTCTTTTTACCAAAAAAGAAAAAAGGCAAAATAGAGATCATATTTCACGTCACAGGAATATAAAGGGAGGAAAATATCAAATGAGCAAGAAATTCATACCTGCATGATAAACTTTAAATAATTATTGATAGCATAAAGGAAAGCGGGAACAGCAAGAAGCACATTGTTTCGAGCAGCCTGCAAAAGTATAAAAGAAATAACAGGCATCTGAAGATAAAAAAGTACCATTCTGCATAAGTTAGCAGTTCTTGGCATGTACAGCAAGAAAGTAGGCCAATAGGCACAAGGCACACAATTTGCAGTCTATTTTTCACCAACTTCAGAAGTTAAAACTGTGACAGCATTGAAGCACAAAAACCAATAACATGATAACAACTCAGTGTCAGGGACTTAATAAGAAAATTCTGACAATAAGGCTAGAAATGACATAAACTAAATCTGCAGAGCTAATCGATCTCTTACCTGTGCAATTGTAGAAAATGAGAGAAGAGATTTCTCACCAACTTTCTTATGTCTCGCCTGAAACATGATTAAAAGAAAATTCATTAAATAGGCAAAAGGACACAGAACAAGTATTGCTCCTATAGTACAGTAGGGCATCTTTTTATTTTTTCATTTTGAAAGCACTCTTATTGACATCTGCATTTTCTTAAAATCAGGAGTAGAAACTCTTTTTAAAAATAAATGCTAAAAGATTGTTCAAATCTCTAAAAATGAGTTTCATAATCAAAGCATATAACTTAGAGAGAGCTCATGGTCCAGATTTAAAGAAAACACGGACATCAGCATGATATATATAAGTATATATAAACTACGGGAGTATTTTCATAGATGCTTTTCTATTGATGTAATTTTGCCAGAAATGCATTAGCAATTTCATCGCAAGGATCTTTGCTCAAAGTATTTTCTTTGTTACAAATTTTCATCCAGAAAAATTTTCACAGACTAAATAGCAGTACAAAACTTTTTTTAGAAAGGAAAAAAAGAAAAAAGAAATTACCTGAAGCAAAAGCATAACAATAGCAAAAAAAACCTTAACTGCCTCTGTCAAAAAATTAACACTAACTGGACTAAACTTGAAGCCTCCATCAACTTTAGTCGTATACACCAATATTGGCTGCAATTAAAAAAAAAAAATCCGAAAAAAAAATAAAAATCAATTATATTAAAGTTAAATTTAAAATACAACTAGATTACACTAAACAAATCTAATCTAATCTAATCAAAGCCAAGAAAGTTAATTAATTAATTAATTGCTTAAATTTGAAAACTTGATTAATTGATTACCTGTAGTCCGACCAAAATGCAGTCGCCAACGACCAAAGCGACGTTAAGGAAGCGCGTTTTGGACGAGACCTGGTGCCGGTGCCTGTCGTATGCTCTCGACACTGTTTTGCCGCCAACAGTCTCCAATTCGAGCGTCGAATGACAAACGCTGCATTCTATCATCGGTACCAGCTAAAAACGACAACGTAACGCGCGATCTTCTGAACAAAACGACGGGTTTTCAATCGCCGCGGCCCTGAGATCGAAAGCTGAGTTAAAAATGAAACAGTGTCTTTTCCTTCCTTTCTTTCTTTCTCCTTTTTTTTTTTAAATTATTGGGTCATTTTCAGATGCCTTTTGTGATTAATTTTTATAGAGTTCAGAGTCGTCTGGTGAATTTATTATTTTTCCTTCTTTAGTTTATTTTGGGAGATTTCATCAAATATGGTAATAATAGATTTAGGCTGATAATTTTTTACATTGTATTTATCTAAACAGAGTTTTTATTCATAGAATTTTTATTAAAATTATAAAATTATTGTAATAGATAAATCTTTTAAAAATTATGTAATGAAACGAATGAAATAAAATTATAATAAAAGTAAAGAATATTTTAATATTTTAACAGTTCAAAACAGATTTTTAACCTATACTTCTAAAAAATTAAAATTTAACTTTCTTTTTGAACTTGATTTACAACTTTCTTGATAAATATTTTAATAATTTTGTGAAAGTTATAAAGATTTCTTTATTTTTAAAAATAGTAATATGAAACTTTTGTTTGGATTATTATACTCAACCGAAATACATTCAGGTCATTATATTCAAATGACATAATTGTCCTAAAAGGGGTATGATCATTATTTAAAAATTAAAATAATGAGATATTGTGAGCATTTTACCAAATTACAGAGTGTGGTTTAAGAGTTAGATGTCACTGTATATTGCTTCTATGATATCATATTTGATTAGTTCTAAGTCTATCACATGTTTTATCAAGATTCGATCCCCAATGTTGATCAGAGACATAATTTTTTGAATTTAAAAGTAAAGTTTACCCTTTTTAGGTGCATATTCTCTTGGAATTGATTCACAAAAATTGATCCTTATATAACTCAAAAGAAAAACCTTTAATAATTAGAATACTAATAATGAAACATATTAATGTTTTAAGCATCATATTAGAAAAGAAAAAAAATTATGAGTTATATTTTATTTGTAAGAGCTTTATTATTATTAGCGCATTAACAACTAGCACTTGCCAAATTTGCCATTTTGCAATAGAAGTACACAATTGACAAGATCTATCTATTACCATGTTCCCAATGCATGTTCTTTATTACTAAAAACCAAAAAAAAATGTAGAAATTAAAACATTAAACATGCTTAACTTTTACATATAATCTCTTATTAATTTGTGCACATATTTGGCATTTGTATATTAACAATAGAGAAAAATGAAGAAGTAGATAGTGTTGTATAAATAATACCTTATAATATAATTTAAAATCGATTTGAGTGCGAGAAATAAAATTCTTAATTTTTTGAAATAACAAAAGCTGAAGGAATTTGAATTTTTTTATTTAATTGGATAAAATATGAAAATAATCATGAGGAGGATAAATTTTGAAAATGTTACTAAGTGTAGACATCTTTCCTTTTTATTTTTATTTAAAAATAAAATTTTATTTTGAAAAGAACATATAAAATTGATTATAGGTAATCGTGACAATGAATAGTGATATTCATCGTAACATCAATAGAAGGAGATTTGACACTTTGTCGTTATAATTTTTGAATTCTACTATTCATTTTTTATAGTTTTATCAATTTGACATAAAAATTTTAACAAAAAACAATTAATTGTTTTGTGAAATGAAATTTTATGCAAAAATTGGCATCAAAAGATACCGAAGTACTAGAAAACTATGAGGAATTAGTTTGTTTAAATAAAAATCGACAATGTAAATATAGAATGAATCATATAATGCTTTCATATTTAAGAGAGATCTCCCATACATTGGAAAGACTCAAAACTCAACAAAAACTATTCAATTGAGAAGAAGTGATGATATTGAAATTTTGAACATTGCAACTTTCATAATATATTAATGGAACTTATGGTACCATAAGCACCTCTCTTTTTCTTTAAAAGTCTAGGAAAGCACTTTTGGCTATTTTTTTATTTTTGATAGTGAAACCATGGCGCGTGATGGTGGAAGGTGGACTTAAAACCATCCATCGTTTCCTCATTATATCTAAATTCTCTAAGACAACAGAAAGGGCACTGTATATCTACAGTTAAGATTGAAGAGTCAAATAATGGAAGGTGGACTTAAAACATATTTACTATTGAAAGCATACATATGATCATACAGCTGCAGCTTTGAGAGAAAGAAAATTCGAAATCTTGTTGGTGTAGAAATCTGGTTGTATGCTGTTGTTCGGACTTTGAAGCATTGACAATGAAGTCACACCTATTAAAGAGAGGAGAAACATTCTCGATTAGATTATTTAGCGAGGATGAAGAACGGTAAGAGAGCTGCCATTTACCTGAGAGAACAAGAAGAGTTTTACAGCCACCATTCTGTCCGAACAGAATATCAGTGTCAAGTCTGTCCCCAACCATGCATATCTGCGACTTTTGGATGCCAAATCTGTTGTTGATCAAATCCATCAGACTAGAATTGGTTATCCGATAGCCAATGAGCTGATAAATGATGAATGATGATATAGAGTAGATTTGTTTAATTCTGTAATCATTTTAATATACCAGGGAGTTTCAGTATTTGTAATACATCAGAGACTAAAGAGTACCTCTGATGTATTAAAACTTAATATTAAAAATCAAAACTTTTTGTATTACAAACGAGTCAGGAATTAGCAATGTGCACAAGTCAAGAGTGCTAGAATTATTGCAAAGAAAAGAGCGTGCACGTGTACGGACACACTCATATTTATATTTCTAAAATTTAGAATGCTTACTTGTTTGCTAAATAGTCCATCATAAAGGTTGAAGGCTTTCCAACAACTAGTGGCTCACGTTGAGTAGATCCAACAAAAGCACCAACCATAGACCCACCACCTAAAATTGAAACACACATCACATATGCTTCAACACACGTAACACAGAAGATAATTATATATGATGACAATCAATTTATATATATTGAGTTCTTAGTGCCACTGCAAGAGAGATCAATGAGAAAGAGGTTAAGTCCTCTGGCGTTTACATTTTCCGAAATACTAATGATGATGTACATGAAACAATGCATTTATCACTTCATATAACGAGGTTAAGTCCTCATCAAACAATATACCGGAGAAATCATCAAAATTTCATATCCAAGCCACTAAGCAACATGAATTTTTCTTTACCTATTAAATGAAAAGAAAATTAAAATTCTTCATAAATAGGGGACCTCACAGTATTAAAAATCAAAATGCGGTAAAGAAAGAGAAGAGGAGAACCTGCCCACTCCTGAGCATCTGTGAGGTGAGTAACAGCATCACGATTTGTTGCAATGAAAAGACACCCGGGGTTTTCACGTATGCAAAGTGTTCCATACCTATTCTTACATAAATGAAAATGGTTTAAAACAAAAATAACAGAAATCACATATCTTTAATAAAACTACAATAAAGTCCGGACAAACCATTTAAGACAGTCAGAAAATGAATTGATTCTACAGCACTTCCCACGGAGCAAGAACTTAAAAAGTCACCGGCATGAAGCTACTGATTCTCGTTAACTAACTCTCAACATTTGTTTTATAATAGTATATTTCATGCTTCATTGAACAATCCGGTTGCAGAAACAACACTTAATTTGGGATATTCTACAACATATGCATAACATAGGAGTTGTCTGCTTAATCAATGGAGCCTTAGTCCTGGCTACAAGAAATCAGTTGTTGGGCCATTTGCTCTATCTAGAACAATACTTGGAACTTTTACGTCACTATTAATGTTATGATAAGAAACCAAAATTTTGCATCAAGTTTGGCTTTCAAACTGCCAAATGAAAAGATAAAGAAACAGAAGAGTTCGATATAACATGCATGGCTTGGGGCAGAAGGGGAAAAAATATAAAGTACCTATGATTGATATAAATAACCAATGCTGTTAAATTATTCTTCAATAAACTATGGCCGTCTCTAATGCATCTTGAGGGTAAAAACTGGAGAACTTACTGGACTTTGTAGTAATTGAAGTAACGGTCAAATCCAACCACAACAGCCCCCACCTAATAAAAAATTGAGAAACTTCTTTAGCATATGAAGGATGTACGTTCCACATGTTTCAATTTGTAACAAACCTAAGTAGAGCAAACCAGAACGAAGGAACAAGAGACAAGAAAGAAAGAACTTTACATCCTTATCATGCTCCATTAGGAAACCAGGCTTTAGCTCTATCTTTTTCTCACCATCCTCCTGTATCATATTAAATATACATTTAATAACATAACATTTCTATTTTCTAATTCAAAACAAGAATATGCCAAACCTCATCACCATCAAACGTTGTTGTGAATTAGAAAGTACAGTCTAGAACTGTATAAACGGAGGGAGGGAAGCTTCATTTACATTACTTTGTATTGTGGACTTAAAATTGAGACTCATTCAACAATCAACATCACCAACTACCACTAACAACCAAGTATATTATATGCTTTGAAAACTTATGCAAAATGGAATTTATACATACAGGTCCACCAAGATACTGAAATCCTGCTAGCTCAAGCTCCTTCAAGATGCCATCTTCTCCAACCACATAAACCTAAATCATGGTCAGCTATCAGTAACCACAAAATTGCACAACGGCATGAAGAATTTACAGACAAACCGTTTAAAAAAGTTTGAAATTGAATCGATCCTATATTAAGCTAAAATTACAGAAGAATAGAAGAATATCTATATAAAATGATTATTCATTTAAAAACAATTGCTGCTTATGAGCCACATGGATGTCAAACTGCAGTTTTTTTTTTTCCCCAGCAGAGAAATAACAATGACTTTACCTTTTTATCTTTTGGGAAATCAATGGACTTTAAGTAAGCAGCAGCTGCAAAAGAAGAGGCAAATATTTCCTCCTGCGAGAATTCACTTGAGTTAGGATTTGGTATCTGGTGAAACTTCAGGCAAACAATGGAGAGAAAAGAGTCTTTAACCTCAGTGACAGTCAGCCCAAGTGTCTCAAACTTTTTACCATACTGTTTCCTGGACTTTGTTGAATTATTGGTAACAAAAACTAATCTCTTTCCCTGAAGAGAAAAACAAGATCAGTAATCATCTGAAAGCATCAAGAATTTTAAGTCACCGAAAATTTTGTTTCGATATTTTAAACTGTCAAGTATCTGAGAAATATTGCTCAAAGTTGAATTAACATCCATAAGTATTCAAGCAAGTCATGAATGAAGAAGTATACAAACCTTGGACCGGAGCATATCAAGGGTTTCAGGGACTCCGTCTATTAATTTATCTCCTTTCCAAATAACCCCTGCAAATTACTAGCTCATGAGTTCAAAATCATAGGTAAGACGCGAAACCTTATCAACCGTCAGGCCCCAACTCACCTGCAACCAGCCACTTTTCGAAAGCAAGACACACTTTGTTTTTTGTGGGGGGGGGGGGGAGGCGAAACCAAACTAAATCATTTGGATGCTTCTAACTCAATACAAGAAGCAACTAAAAACAAATTTGTCGTGCATAACATAATATCATTCTGCACATTTCAGTCACTAAGTGGATATTCTTAGACTTGCAAAGTAGCTTCAGATATTCATATTTGCATGAGGTTTCGGATTTCATCTATTTTCTCAAAAGGGAGATCTTAGAAGGCAAGCCCATTCATTCATTCAATAACAACAACAGAACCCAGAAATTATGTCAATGTCTATTCCATAAATCAACCAAATCATAGAAAACCAATCACCCCAAAAACAGTCTCCAATAAATTTTTGTCAAAATCAGAACTCAAACTCTTAACACCCATTACAGCAAAATCCGTGAAAGCCTCATTATACCAAAATTAATTACTATTAATCATTGTCAGGATTCTAAGTTAAACCCCACATCAGCAGAATCACTACAAAATGAAAATCAAGAAACTAAAAAGAAGAAAGCAGTAAAGAGGGTCACCAACTCACCATCACAGTCAAAAATGAAAGTCTGAGCAGAGTCAATAAGCTCATCAGCATTCTTCAATGGCTGAGCTGAAGCTGAAGCTTTGGTCACAAAGCTCTCCATTCTTGAACAGCTTCTACTGTTCTTCAAACCGTCAGCATTAAAACTGCTGTTTTTGCCTCCAAAAACTAAAGAACCTGAAGAAACAAAAGAGACCCTCTTAAGTCCGAAAAACTTGGAGGTGGTTTTGGGATTGAGAGGAACAGAGACAGCGGATGCAACTGCTTTGCTTAGCATCTCTCCCTCTCTCTCTATATCTCCTGCTTTTTCTCTCTGTTCTGTTTTTATTTTTTTTTTAAATTTAATTTTTAATAGTTTTTATTTGGGGTGGTGGTGGTAGTTTCAGTTCAAGTCGTTATGCTTTGAAGGTTGGGCTGACGACGTGGCAATTTGAGTGTTCCAAGCTTCTTCTTTTGTCATCCAATGACCAGTGTGTTCCTCTCATGTTTCTTTTTCTTTTATTATTTATTTCATGTTCAAAAATCAAAATTATTCATGTTATTTTTGGCAGTACCCAAATTATATAAAACGAATTATGATGCTTATCACTTTGTTTCAAACTATATATTTGGGATTTAAATTAGAATTTATTATTCTTTCAAAACAATTTTAGTATTAATTGTGATATCAGCACAAAATTCTTTTATGCCAATTTAACTTTTTTAATAGAGCTCTTTTAACTTAAATGTTTGACTCAAAAATTATGACATTATTAATCTCATACAATACAAAGATAATTGCTAAATGTCATTTGACTTTAAAAATCTATCATGAACTTATGTTAAATCAGTAGTTCAAAAATTGTGTCAATATTCAAAGTTAAAAAATTCCAATTCTATCCAATTATGGGAGGTGAGCAAGAGTTTATGTGACTGCAAAACTCAAAACTCAAAACTCACAATTTCAACTTGGATACGGCTACCATGCAGGGTAGAAGGGGTCAATCTAGTTGTTTGGCTGCCACAACTTTTGTGACTGGCAGCAACCGGTTTTCCAGCCGGTTGCTGCCATTAATATATATATATATATATTGTAAATAAATTAAAATATAAAAATAAAAATAAATAAATTTAAAATAATAATAATAAATAAAAAAGGATAAGTAAATGAAAAATAGAAAAAATATTTTTGATTAAAAATAATTTAAAAACAAAGTAAAATGTGTGTTAACATAAGGACAAAAATTTAATTTATTTTGTATTAAATATGTCTCATATTTAATGTTTTAAGTTTCATATTTTATGTTTTATGTTTCATGTAATAATTTTTAAATACCCCAAAATTTTTCTTTCTTGCCCCCGTTTCATGTTTGCGTTCTACGTTTCATGTTTCTTGTTCTACATTTCATGTTTAACGTTATATGTTTACTGTTACTGAGGTACTCATATTTTGTGTTCGTTGTTACATATTTTAAGTAAGATGTTTCATGTTTGTTGTTTAATGTTTCATGTAATAATTTTTCAAATACCCCAAAGTAATTCTTTTTTGCCCCCGTTTCATATTTACCTTCTACGTTTCATGTTATGTTCTACATTTCATGTTTGCTGTTCTACGTTTCATATTTGACGTTGTATGTTAACTGTTACCGAGATACCCATATTTATGTTCGCGGTTGCATATTTTAAGTAAGATGTTTCATGTATGTTGTTACATGTTTCATGTAATAATTTCTCAAATACCCCAAATTTTTTCTTTTTTACCCTTGTTTCATGTTTACGTTCCACGTTTCATGTTTTCTGTTCTAGGTTTCATGTTCGCTGTCCTACGTTTCATATTTGACGTTGATGTTCACTGTTACCGAGGTACTCATATTTATGTTCACTGTTGCATATTTTAAGTAAGATGTTGCATGTATGTTGTTTCATGTTTCATGTAATAATTTCTCAAATACCCCAAATTTTTTCTTTTTTGCCCCCGTTTCATGTTTACGTTCCACGTTTCATATTTTCTGTTCTAGGTTTCATGTTTGTTGTCCTACGTTTCATATTTGACGTTGTATGTTCATTGTTACCGAGGTACTCATTTTTATGTTCGCCGTTGCATATTTTAAGTAATATATTTCATGTTTGTTGTTTAATGTTTTATGTAATCATTTCTCAAATACCCTAAATTTTTTCTTTTTTGCCCCCGTTTCATGTTTACATTTCACGTTTCATGATTTCTGTTCTAGGTTTCATGTTTGCTGTCCTACGTTTCATATTTGACGTTGTATGTTCACTGTTATCGAGTTACTCATATTTATGTTAGCGGTTGCATATTTTAAGTAATATATTTCATGTTTGTTGTTTAATGTTTCATGTAATAATTTCTCAAATACCCAAAGTTTTTCTTTTTTGCCCCCGTTTCATGTTTACATTTCACGTTTCATGTTTGCTGTTCTAGGTTTTATGTTTTCTGTTCTGCGTTTCATATTTGACGTTGTATGTTCACTGTTACTGAGGTACTCATATTTATGTTCGCGGTTGCAAAATTTAAGTAAAATGTTTCATGTTTGTTGTTTAATATTTCATATAATAGTTTTTCAAATACCCCAAATCGTTTTATTGTTGCATTTATAACCCACTAACTACTCTATAGTATATTTATTGTTGCATTTATAACTCACTAACTAACTAATGATCCAATTAATGGCATTGTCCCTTCCTTCATAAATATACTTATGTGTATATATAAATACAAATATTTTAAAAAACTCCATTTTAAATGCCACCTACCTACCATAACTCCCTCACCTTGGATCAACATTTTCTTCCGCCCGCACAGCAACTACAGGTGTAAATTTCAGGCATTGCAAAATCTCAGTATTGTTTTTCAAGTAAGTGTTTATGACAAAAAAATTTATTTTATATGAATTTAAATCCATTTTAATATATGAATGACATTAAAATGATGTTGGATGAATGTCGATTGATTATTAAAAATATATCCATTGTCATTGTATTTTGATCATTGTATTTTATTTGTTTTGTCAAATTTCGTGCTATTACCTTTCAAGATTTATAGATGAGTAAATCATCTGATAATCTTAAGTTATCTTCGACCAATATACTTGGAGCTCAGTTTGATTCAGTAGAAGATGCAGATGCATGGTACATGAACTATTCAAGATTGGTTGGTTTTAGTGTTAGAAAAAATGAGCTTCGTCATTCCAAGTGTGGACAAACTACGATCTGTTGGTGGGTTTGTAGTCTGGAAGGTTTTAGGACTGAAAAATATTTGGCAAATGATAATAGAGTGCGAGAACCACGACTCTTAACGCGTACGGGTTGTAAAGCATCGTTTCGAGTGAATTACGACAATTCTAGTGGCAAGTATACTGTGACAGAATTTAACACTGAGCACAATCATCCGTTGACTTCTCCGAATGAAGTACATCTTTTTCGTTCACATCGGCATATTAGTGAAGGAGATCTTGCTCAAGCTAAGACATTGAGGCATGTTGGCGTGAAGACATGCCAAGTTGTGGATTACATGGGTGATCAAGTTGGGGGTTCACATAATCTCAGGTTCAAGCGTAAGGATTTGCAAAATAGATTAGATGCAGATAGACATGCTGAAATTGGTGATCCTGATTCCGTGGCAACTATAGCATATTTCACGGCAAAATCTGATAATGATCTTGGTCTATATCATGAGTACACCTTAGATGATGAAAATAGGTTAAGAAACTTGTTTTGGACCGACTACATGGCACGGTATGATTATGAATACTTCGGTGATATTTTGGCTTTTGATGCGACATACAAAACTAATGCATATCAGAAACCACTTGTGACCCTTGTTGGCACTAACCATCATCGTAGGACTACAATTTTTGGATTTGGCCTATTGGGCGATGAGACCGTTGAATCATACACGTGATTACTCCAAATTTTTTTGGTTGCTATGGGTAATCGAAAGCTGAAGTCTGTGATTACTGATGGCGATAAAGCAATGTCAAAGACAATTAAGGTAGTTTTTGTTGGAGCTACTCACCGTCTTTGTTGTTGGCATTTAGAGAGAAATGCACAAGCAAATATTAAAAACGAAGACTTCACTCGTAAATTTCGTGATCTTATGTTGACATGCATGAGTGCAGTTGAATTTGACCAGCGGTGGTTTGCTTTACTTGATGAGTTTAAGCTACACGAACATGGTTGGGTTAAACAAATGTATGCAAAGCGACAGAAATGGGCCGAGACTTTCTTAAAGGAACGATTTTTGGTGGTATGCGAAGCACTCAACGGTGTGAAAGTATTCATTGTTATCTCAATCGTTTTCTACAGTACAGGTTAAAATTATATGAATTTGTGCTACAAATTGATCGTGCACTCCGCAACATTCGGACCACCGAAGTTCAAGATGAGTTTAAAACAAAATATGTACTCCTGTATTGACCACACACTTACGCAGCCTAGAAAAGCATGCTACAAATGTTTTCCCAAATAGCATATTTCATTGGATTAGGGAAGAAATTCGTTAGGAAGCCACTTTGATTCAGTTTGAAGCATTGAACTGCACTGATAATAACTACTACACGCTGACACAATTTGGGAACGTAGACATGCAGTGGACCGTGGTATATAATAAACCCACTAACAAAATCGATTGCTCTTATCAACTGATGGATTCTGCTGGAATTCCATGTCGACACATGTTTCATGTCATGAAAGTGGAACAATTTACAAAGATTCCTGATAATATGATTCTTCATCGTTGGACAAAAAAGGCAAAGGATTATACATCGTGCAGCTTAGCCCGATCACAAGTGGATAGTGAGATTTCCGATGTTGCGAGATTTAGTTCTTTGACCATGGCAACGAACAAAATGTGTTTCTATGCGGCAAAAAACGAGAAGTCATATAAAAACGCATTAGTTGCGATCAATCAATTGACATCAAAATTTCAAGAACTGTTTGGAGGACAGACAACTGGCCCCCAAAGTTCTGTAAACGGTCCACAACGACAATTCCCTATACTAGATCTAGTTATGGTCAGGACAAAAGGTTGTGCGAGCAGAGTTAAAAAATCCCTGTCAAACAACAAGAAATCCAGCGTTTGTATACAGCCTGGCCATACAACAAGAAGTTATCCTATTGCTAGTAATAGCGCGAGGTATTTTATATGTTTTTATGTTTCTGTTTGTTTGATCCATTTATGGTCTTAGTATTAAGTTATATTCATGATTGATTATTTGCAGGAGTAGTGCAGCCAATGCTGCTAACAACGACTGTTGGGGTTCATCTATATTAGCTGGCTCGAGTGAACAATTATCATTCTACAACAGTGGAGCCTCATATGAAATTGAAACTCAAAATGAAGGTGGGAGTAGTTCTCAACCGTGCTCTGAATCCACTTATCACTTGTCCAAGAATTCATCAATGCCACCAGCGATGGGAAGTAATACCTTCACTTTTCTTCCATCTCCCACCATGCACTCTGATATGTGGCTTAGAGACAAATATTTTCAATAATTTCAAAGCATGTTATGTATCTAATTGAAGTGTTGCACTATTCGAAAGACATCTATGTAATTGAAGTTTATTTGAACCATGTTTTGAATTGTAGTATGTGTTATCTATTTTCTAAAGATAAACCAGTATACCGCTTGTAATCACATGCAAGTTTGGAGCATTTATCGTAAAGATCTATCACACTAGATAGGTGTTAACATATATGTTTTCATAATGTTGATTTTGATGATAACAAACAAGATTAAGAATGATTAATCTTTTAAGCTCAAATTATGTTTTATACATTTTAAATGAATTATTACTTTTACATTATAAATAGTTTCATATTTAATGAAAAATGATGTTATAGAAATGTGCATGTATCTAGGGGAGTATGCATGTATGCAAGGGGAGTTTGTTTTAAATAAAATTTTTTTAACCTTGCATTGATTAAGGGTGAGCTTTTTATAAATAGATTAAATCTTTGTAATGTATTTTGTCATCATTAAAAAGGGGGAGATTGTTAGCTTATATAGCTATACATATTGATTTTGATGATAACAAACCACATGTATTGAATAAACAAAGATTTATGAATTGTGTTTTATAATAAGAAAATGAGGCTATAAAATCAAAGTGTTTTGAACTAAAATAAATGTGTTTTAAATCTTTGATTTTGTTTTTGAATTTCGGATTTAGACTTATTTAAAATTATTTAAGTGTTTTGGGTCATACTATAAGTTATGAATATTTTGGACTAAAGTGAAAAAATTGGAGAACTTTGAAAATATGGGTATTATGTTGAAAAAGACCTTTGTGCGAAATAATAAAATCTTTGGGGCTAAAAAAATTTTAGAAAGTTTTTGATTAGCAAAGTAATTCTTAGAAATTCTAAAATTGGACCTATTTGTAAAATTTTCTGATGTTTTAGGTCATAATATAGTTTTATAGAAGTTTTGGGGTCAAACTGTAATTTTAGAAAACAATTCACTGTAGCATTCACTGTAGCAACCGGCAATCCGAATGTGTAAATCTGGCAATTCGGTTTCGAGACATAATGTAACCAAAACGCAAGCGGCAATCCGGTTCATGACAAACGGCAATCCGGTTTGAGGCAGAATGTAACCAAAACGCAAGCGGCAATTCGGTTCATGACAAACGGAAATCCGGTTCGAGGCAGAATGTAACCAAAACGCAAGCGGCAATCCGGTTATCACAAACGGCAATCCGGTTTCTGGACAAAATGTAACCAAAATGCAAGCGGCAATCTGGTTATCACAAACAGCAACCCGGTTTCTGGGCAGAATTCATGCGAAATGAAAGCGGCAATCCGGAAGTGATAAACGGCAATCCGGATGTTCAGAAATTCAAATTTGTGCTGTAACAGTAACATCAACCAGCTAACCGAATGGAATAGTTTTTTATGACTTTCATTTGTTAAGAAATAACTCAAAAAATCATTTAAAGTTTGTTATTATCAAAATCAATATTATTAACTTATTTATGTTAACATGTTTAACCAATGAGATTGTCTTAAGATGTTGACGACTATTAGGGCGAGGTGTTTACATATTTGCAATTAGTTTTAAATCTTGCAATATTGAGGACAAACTACAGTTCGACTAAATTGTAGTATGTGTTATGTCATCGTCAAAAATATATTATACACATCGAGTGCGTGTCTTCGAAGTAGACAACGAGTCATGTACTACTTTGACTACAGTAATTAGAATAATGTTAGTGGTAAAAATACAAAAATCAGTTAACTAAATGAGCACTGATGATGACATAAATTCCACCTACAACAAAATGTGGAATTTCACAGAAACCCAATGAAGAAGACCGAAGTTTTACGACCGTAATCTTTTTGGATTTTTTTTCCAACTTTTCGTTGGAGCTTTCATGCCTCTTCTATATGTGTTTCCCTTCAGCGTAGACGGAATGGCCCTTGCCTGGGCAGCATGCTCAGCAAATGTGACGTTTGCTTGAGCAAGCAATCCAGCTCTTGCTTCATTAAAGGCCGAGTCTATAAGTTGAACTGCTAGTCTTCCACGAACATCTTGGGAATCATGCTACGAAATAAGTGATATTTTGGAATAAGTTGTTTTACTTGATAAATAGAATAAGGAGACAACGAGTTAAAATGTTTGTATTAAAATTTTTAATTGTTACCATATATGATTTGTGAGGAATGAGCCCTGGAGTCTCTATGAATTTATGACATAGATTCCACAATCAAATCCATTTGGTTGTTTGGGAACCCCCTCACCAGCCCGAATAGGGAACCAAATGAATCGTTTTGCTGCCTTGGCATTTTGAGGTACTTTAGCATGAAAAATGGAATCAAGAGAATTCAACTGCGAAGTTCAAATCAACATGGGAAATTAGATTATTGAATAATCAAAACGTACACCAACTTGAGAAAGGACATATACACATGTAACATACTATGCGTTCAACTTGTTGCTCGCGTTTTCGATTACTTCGACCATCAGGAAGAGGATCTCAAACCTCACCATAGCCTTCCTTGACATTCACAATGAACAGGAACCAATGAAAGGCACCATCGTTAATTGGAACATAAATCTAACAAACAAAAATAAGTTTTTTTGTCATAAGTTGAACTACACAACGTTAAATTATAATCAGTTGAGAGTGTAGCAAGTAAACTTTTGGCACCTTTCAAAGTCTGGCATGAAAAGTTTTCCGACACTTGCTGCTTGTGCAAACCCATCAACGTCGGCTCCAACGGTAAGTGCTGATTGCTATAAAAGAACAATAAGTAAACAAGTGATATGTCAATAAATGCACAAGTATTAAATTAAAATCTTATTGTACAAAGCAATGTTTGAAAATTATTATAGATAAACAACAACTTCAATTCACGTAGAAATAATAGTGGTGGCTACTTACTGCATATATTGTCGGTAAATACCAGTTTATTGGTGCATCACTGCGTTTAGCCCCTTCATATAGTGTGAGGTGATATGCTATCATGGTCAGAATCTAAAACAGTGGTCAATAAGTGAGAACTTATTATTCAATTTTGCAATAAGGCATCCAAACATATAGTACGATGATGTGAGTGGCAATGCACCACAAACCTCTCCACTCAGAGCCGTGTTAGGCAAAAGGGTCATGAAATTATGTCTGGAGATAAATTGATCATCAGTAGCGACAACGATTTCGCTGAGAACACAAACAAGTGATAAAAGTGTTAGCTAATCAATATATATGTACGGGGGGAAAAAATTACAAAACCCTATAAACCACAAGTACCTTCTGTTACCACCTTTATCAAATGCATATTGAATGAGCTTCAATTGGTCAAGAGAAATGGGGTTATTTACATAGAAAGAACCAGCTTTAAACTTAGTTTTCGATCCCCGAGACACTTGATCATAAGGAGAGAGTTGGTATCGTCTCGGCCTTCTGTTCCGTGTTGGTCGTGTTGCTGGTACACTCATGCTAGTGGAGGTCTGGAACTCTTGCTTAGTATCAAGTGGTTAGCTAAATTCTATATATGTCCAGGGTTAAAATTAATTCATTATCATTAAAACTAAATTACAACTAAAGATCGCTTAGACAAACCTCTCCCTCGTCTCGAGGTATGGGCGTTAAATGAAGATCATGTCTTCTATCAAATTGAAATGCATCGAGTGGAGTTTCAGTTGTATATGCAGTAGTCCCAATACAGCCCAACATAACATCAAAGGCTCGTAAACTTCCTTTCACTTTACGATCCACTGTGTCGTCATTACTGACCAAAATCATTTTCCCTTCAGTTTTTGACTTTGTTTTTCCATCCGGAGATGTACGATTTTGACTTTCCAAATTTAAAGGTGGATTGGGAGCAACTGGTTGTCTGCTTGATCCTCCGTGAGACTTTGATGTCAATTCTCCCAAGATTTTTTCTATGTTTTCCAATCTCCGTTCAATGGTTTGGAGCGACTCTTTGTTTTGTGCGACGAATGACCCAAACCTTTCAATTAGTAACTGAAAAGCATCATTATTCGCATTGTTCGACCCAGGAGGTTCTGCTTGTTCAAGCTTATGAAGCCGATCAGAGTCACGCATCGAAACCTAAAATAATTCATAAACTAATAACAATTTAGTTCAAAAATATGGTAATTGATTTCATTAAAATAGTATGCATGTATTCTATACCGTATTGCTTTTGATGCCACCAAGCTTTTTTTGCCATTTCAAGAATCGTCGAATCTCATCATTATTCCATACACTGATAGGACACAACCTTCTATCAATAGAAGGTCGATCATATACAACAGAGGAAAAGTAGAACAATTGTCAATCAATGGCAAAGTACGTATGTTATACACTGAAATAACCAAAATACAGGAAACAATAAATTTTATCTTAATTAAATACGAACCTTCAAGAAAAGAACATAGCCCCTAATAGAGCTAACTTTATTCTCTTTAAACTTTTGCACACCTTCCCATAAAAAAGTAAAGCACCAACAAGCCTAATTTTTTTCTCTAATTGAATTTGTATCTTTCAGTGCACGAAGATACAACGGATTAATGTGTATTGCACTTGTGGGACATAATATGGTTTTCAACGCAAAAAGACTAAAAAGTATCTTAAATCCATCATCAGAACTTGAAGTATTCATTAGCCTTTTTTTCACCTCCGCTATATGAATTCCTCTAGGTCCACTACAATACACTACACGTATATCAGTTATATCAACTGCGTGGTCATTTAAGTCCACACGTGTGCCTCCATCTCTAACCCCCATTATACTTGCAAACATTATAGGGCTTAAATTGTATTCTTTCCCATGTAGATTTATACTTTGCCTACCTACATCACATTGTTCAATTAGTGCTGCACATAACTCTTGTCTTAAGCGTCCACATTTTAGGTCAAGTAGACTTCCTAAGCCGATTTCATTCACCACTACTTGTTGCTCAGTTGAAAAGGATGAAACCACATTGGAGAATGAGGCTACACGACATCGAGATAGAAGGTTGCCACCATCAGTCTTCTCCTCATCAAATTCCTTCATATTCTTACTCGTACCACTATTTTCACCAATATTTGAGCTACATATCTCATTCATATTACTAACCATCCATTGATGCCTCTCCTCGGGGGTTAGTTTCTTCCAATTTTGTGCAATATCAGCTCTAACCTACAATAATGATAAGATATATACGATCAGTGGCATATCATTTTAGGCAAGAGAAAATTGAATATCCAGCAGGTCATTTTTTTTTTGCTACATACCGTTTTATCCACCTTTTCTACCCCTAATAGCCTTAGTCGTTTTACTTCTGCCTTACTGTCATCAATATTTTAATTACATTAATTAAACAAAATTTAACCTTTAAACATAATGGGTACATAAACGCATATAAATTATACTTACAAATAGTATATCCATGCATTTTTTTCACTGCTTGCTTTTCCTGGTATAATGATTTTTCTTTCGATTTTTTCCTCTTACCAATAGATTCCATGTGTTCTTGTCAAATCTACAAGAAAGTAGTTAATAAACAACAATTACTACCTCTCGCACACGTGTTGGTGCGACAGTGCCTATTGCATTCAAACACACCTCACACGTGCGATGGACATTAATTGAAATGCATCTTGCATCAAACGAATGCATACAAAAAAACTATCAAAAACTATCATACAAAGCTACCACACTTGAATGGCCAAGTCTAATTTTTTCATCATCGAATTATTATAAAAAATTTTGAAAACGCCGCTACAACATTTTGTAAACAAAAAAAAAATTAACCTATTATCTTAAAAGATGACAAATAATTCTATAGTTCTTTGTGGCATTTTGTCAAATATTATGTAAGTATTATATTTCTACACTATCATTAACAAATCATTTTTCCCAAATATAAAAAATTATAGATCTAAATCACTTTAACAAATATAAGGCTAAGTTTAAAGTTCAGTAACCTTGATAAGAAGAGTGAAAGTCGGAGCCGGGAGCTAGAGCGAAAGTGAGGGCAAGTTTGGCCGTGAGTGTGAGTTGGAAGAAAAGCCAACACCAACAGCAACAACAATGATGACGATGGGAGCCTGAGTGTGAGCAAGAGCAGGAGAGGGAGTCTCAGCCGGAGTGGGAACGGGAGTGCGAGCCGGAGTGGGAGAGTGACCAAGAACGAGACAAAGATCTGCTCAATGTTAGGGCAGGAGAAAGGAGAAAAAGAGGGAGAAAGAGAGGAAGGGAGGGGAAATTTATATGTATTCAACAACCGGTTGCCTTCTTTTTTTCCTGTTTTTGTTCATTTTTTCCTTTTTTTTTTATTAAAACCACAACCATTGGATTCAAACAAGCTGAATCCAACAGTTTAAGTATTGCCCCTCTACCATACAGGGAGTTTGAGTCCCTGCATGGTAGCCGTATTCTTTGAACTTTTGTTGAGAGGGTGTCACCATTTGATTTTCACCTTGCCACATGTCATATGCTAAATGGCTGAACGTATGATGACTTGTATGCATCTTTAGGCATTGGTGTGGCCTAATGATTTATGTGCTGAAACTCTGAATGGCTTTAAGCAAAGATTAACGAACTAATCGAACAATACGCTATGAGAGACGGTGTGGGAGGGAATTGTACAAATAAACAATGGAGAATATTGTGAGTGTCCTAAGGTTTGAAATAGCTGAAAAGTTGAAGTTTTACTACAATGCAAGAAAATGAAAAGCAGAAATAATGACATGGCTGATAATCTTCTGAGTGCTAATAACATTTTGAAAAATTTTAAGCTCCTTCTACTAAGATTCTAGCAGTGCTTCTACATAAATTGATGGCCATCATATGGGATCCTGATGAGTCACTAGCTTTGCATTACTTTCAATGATAAATTGCTAATAGTCTGGGTCTCTGGCAAGTGTGAAACTTGAAATTTCTCTTCTCCTGTTGAACACACTCAATGAGCTGAGCCATACAGCCTCTGTGGTTCTTAATTACTCTAGCATAAAACAGTCATATAACTAAAAATTCAACTACTTGAGAAAAATTTAAAACAATTGTATCACTAAATATTCAAGATCATCATTCATATACAGTCATCTACTTGAAATGAAGAATTCAAGAGACTAAAGAAACCTTAAAACAGACCTAGAGGCTAGAACTAGCTTTCAACCACTGTGTGAATCAATATGGAAAGAGAAACCTATGACCTATCATTTTCTTTTTAAAGTAAGGGAGATGGGCACAAATAGGTTTTTACTTTTTCCCTTACTACCCCTCGAACCGAAGTGTCAGCTGCTACAAGTTTGATGTTGTTACTAACCGACCATGCCCTTGAACGCAAATAGAAACTTATCATTTGCATAGCCGTCTTAGAAAATCTTATCACCTAAACATGCCTATTTGAAGTCGGATCAATCGGGAAATTGGAGACAACTTAAGCCAATCATATAACTACCAAATTCAACTGCTACAACGTCATTATCACTCGCATATCTATATGAAATTAATCAGTCAGGGTACTTAAGTACTAACTAGCAATTTCCAATCCCTGCGTGTAGCCAATATTGTAATGTAGTAAAAAAAATCTTACAATAATGTATCACTTGACTCAACAAAAACAAAAGAATCTTCCTCCTGTTTCTCCTCTATGTTTGCTTCATCAGCTCCCTCCGTCTTCGCTTCATCAGCTACCTCCTCCTTCGCCTCATCAGCTACCTCCTCCTTCGCCTCCAGTTCGTTTGTTTCAGTTCCCTCCTCCTCCTCCGCCTCTAATTCGCATGCTTCAGCTCCCCCCTCCTTCGCCTCTGACTTGTTTGCTTCAGCACATTCCTCTTCGTGCTTCGCCTCTAGATTATTTGCTTCATCTCCGTTGGAATCTGCAAAAAAGAAAGAAGGGGAAAAGAAAAAAATGAGTTCATGGAATTTAATCAAAACTGAAGAAAAAGGAAAAATTGTTAGTGTAATCTTTATGTTGCATCCACCACTCACCAGAAACTTGATCCTGAGGTGACTGTATCTGATCTACCACAGACTGCCGTGCTACATTTTTTAAGTGCAAGACTGCAAAGATACCGATGAGGAAGGGGATCATAAGAACTCCTGTCTCCAAGAAGCGACCATCGAAGATTGTCCGGACAAGCAGTTGAAAAAGTTGCACTTGTACAACCACTTGTACAATCTCCTCCCCTTTTCCCCGAAAATCTGCTGGAATGAGTCCGTGGTTAAGCCCAGAGTAGCTTGTGTATTGAAGGACGAGCACTAACTGGAGGAATGCGAAGCCAAATATCGAGGATGGGTTATTGTGTATCCTACGGTAAATGATTTCTTGAAGTATTACAGCTCCCATGTGGAACAAAAATCCCGAGCGAGGATAATTTTGGACCATGCAGACAAACAAGACTGATTGCCGATGGTATACTATCAGAAACAATGCTGCGAATAGCAGAAATGTCATTGGACATTGTATCAAGACAAAGTAGATCGTGCTGTAGTGTGGCCGCAATGAATTCAAATCTGCAACACTCTTCACAATCCATGCGAGTGCCAAGAAAAACCAGGAAGCTCTCCTCCATTTGTCCACTTTATTGAAACTTTCCAGAGCATCTAACACTGCCTTCTTCAGCTTCTTCTCGACAACATTCTTCCTGTGAATCATTTTGAGGAATGTTTCAGAAGTCACCATTGTCTTCAACATCTGCTTGACAGGAAAGAAAGAGAGGTTAAGCAAGAGAAAGAACTTGAAAAGAAAATTGAAATGTTGCCCATGTTTACTTGCAACATCTATAATTCATTCCCACGATAAGGATGGATTAAAAGCCACGGTTCCAGAGGTACCCTTAGTTCTTCCAAAAGTAAGTTTCAGTTTCTCTATGCGCCTAGTCTAAAATCTTTTCTCCGGAATGCGAGTTTCAGTAATGTACAAGGGTAGATATAGAACAAGGCAATGAGAAGAGAATTGAGCACCTGTGACAGTTTCTGCCAGTTTTGTGCCAGGATACAGGCTAGGATAGCAGTAAGAATGGATGGCACTTTCAGATTGACAGTGGTGAGCCCGAAAAAGCGGCAGATTGATTGTAAAATGCCACAAACCAATGGTATTCCATAGAGCCATCCTGCAGATATCTGAGGAAGCAAGAGTGAAAAAATAAATAAATAAATAAACAACTATGATACAACAGATAACAGAGACAAGATAAAAAGATCACAATAAAAAAATTACAAATCTAAAATTTAGTTATTATATACAAGTAACTGTCAAACCTGCCATCAAAAGTTAAGATAATTTAACCCATGTGTTAAGCTTACTAAAGCTTCGATTTCACAGCCAAAAAAGCGAGATATTACTAATACATACAGTCCCAATACCAAAGCCATAAACTCATATTTGCTAACTACTATTTAGAAGAGTTGTGACTTTTATGCCATGAAGCCACAATACTAGAAGGAATTTAATTTGATAATTAATACATGCAAAACAACTCAAAACAATAAAACCTCCCATTACACATAATTTCGGACTGTGCCATAACAGAATTAACACGAATGACAAAAAAAATAAATAAATAACAAGCAATCAAAAGTATGTTATCAATTAGCCTAAAAAAAATTAGTACCGCAAGTAACTTTTGTTCGGAATCCATGGAATCACTAAAACAAACAGAGAATCAGCAGAAATTGCGACGGCAACAAAAAAAAAGAGAAATTATTTGTAAGAGAGAGCAAATCAAAGTGTATTCGGGAACACGAAAGCTTACGGAAATTCCTCTTTATTTTATATAATAATATGTGTTTATGTTTTGTTCTTTTTCTTAGTGAACAAGGAATTAGGAGTTTAGTGCAAGTGTAGAAGGAGAAAACTAGAGGATTAAATGGCCATATTACTCTTTTCGATACAGTTGTTGGCCGGAAATATAGTACTCAGAATGGCAATCCAGTAATTCTGTTGAATCGTACGAATTCTTTTATAAGTAAAATACAAACAAGAATATATTCACGTACAAATTACTTTGTTAATAATTGTCGGATATAAATTGATGGTGGTGTGATGGAGTAATACTAGGTCTCTTAATATTCAAGTCTTACTTTGAATTTCAATTAATGTCGTATTCATGGATTAGATGGTCGTTAAATAATTTTTTATGAAATCATTATAAATAAACTACACATAACATTAGGATTTAAATGTTAGGATCATAATATTATTGTATTTATTACATTAAATTTTATATTTTTACATTTTGTTCATAAAAAATTCAAAATTTTATTATCCACGGTCACCTTATTGTTGAAATATCAGTCCTCTGCTAAATTTGGGTAACATTTTTTTATTGTTTTTCTTTAAACAATAATAGGTGTTATTGCGAGGACCTTGGTAAAAATGTTTTACAGAATATAGCACTTTTTGTCATAATTATAAAATTCCGGGCGACAAGATATTATTACCCCAAACGGAAGTTTCGACGCATCCGACTTTTTTTTTTCTCTCTCTTAAAAACCCTAAAACCATCCATTTTCCCTCTCCGACTAGTTGACTCAGTGTTGTTAATTCATCAATGGCCGATCGCTCACAGCCGCCGCCGCCGATGGAGCGTACGGCCGTCGACACGGCGGACGACGAGACGTCGGCGCTGTCGACAGCGGAGTTCCTGACTCGTTACGAAGTCCTAAAACGGCGATCGCAGCGAGTGAAACGACTTAAGAAGCTATACAAGACGCATTACTGGGCGTTAATGGAAGAATTGAGAAGCAGCTACAGAAAGTATTACTGGGAGTACGGGAAGAGCCCGTACAAAGAAGATGATAACAATAATAACAAAATTAATGAGAATAGTAATAATAATAATGAGGAAAAGAAGGACATTGAGGAAGGGGGATTTGTGAAGAAGTGTGGGATGGCGGGGTGTAAAACGAAGGCGATGCCGATGACGAGGTTTTGTCACCTGCATATTTTGTCTGATTCGAAGCAGAAGCTTTACAAGGGCTGCTCTTATGTAACTAAAAGGTATCTAATTTATTCCATTTAATTTATTTATTATTTGTTGTTGAATCATTCTGGTATCTTTATAACAAGTATTTAGCGTTCACTTGCATTTATTGAAATTGTTTCGGTTTTGTTTATTGTCATTTTTTTCTGATAGGCAAGTATTTTAGCAGCTATGAAGTGGTTTAGTTTTTGAATTTTTATTGATAGACTGAAGGAAACTAACCAACAAAATTGAATTTAGTGTAAATTATGGGATTCCTCCAATTTACTTCGGGGAATATTTCTTCTTCGTCTTGAATGTAAAAGTACTAAAGCCTTGGTTGATTTGGTTTTTGAATTTGTTTAGTTTATGTTTTTGCTGAAGTATTTGAATGGATGTTTGCATGAATTTCTGATTTTTTTTTCTTTTATGAATTTTAGAATTTCATGGTGTGTTCTGTGACTCTCAGAACCATCTGGGTCGAACTGCCTCATGGCCAAAAGTTTTAAGAGGACTAATGAAATTTGCATAAATGCTTTTGGGATCTGTGCTTTTTGCTTACTTTTCTGTGAGTGGTATTCAGCATCTAATTGTGTCTCATAGAACTCGTGATTAAAGTATTTTGGGAGTTGTGGATGTTAGGTTGATGTTATTGGCCATTTAAACATGATATACTGCAGTATGATTGATCTTAATATATTGAAGCGGGTTTAGTGCATGGAGAGGAGTGAAAAGGCTTCAATTTAAGTCACTACAAAGACTTTATTGCAATCATTTATGTATATAGATTTAGCTGGATCACCTTCTCCACTTGCATATAGTACTCAAAAAGAGATTTTGGGGCTAGAAAATAGCCAATAGTCAGGTTTCCAGTGGTCATAAGCCTAATTAATTGTTATGTTGTATTAAGAGACAATGATTGCAATCTGCACCACACATCATACTCAGTTAGCTATATTTTGCCCATATGAATTATTTTGGTGGTTATACGACACACGTGTATTACACTGGCATTTATGTTCACAGTGGCATCTTGTTTTGGTTACAATGCCCAAACAGATGCTAAATCATATTTTCTTTTCCAAAATATTTCTCCTAGTGATATGATGATCTATATGCAGTGGGCAGACTGGGCCTATTCTTTGTGGGAAGCCGATTCTGAGGTCTACTGTTCCTTCTCTATGCCCCATGCATTTTCAGAAAGCTGAAAGGCATGTTGCACGAGCCCTGAAAAAGGCAGGTCTAAATGTCACTTCACCAAGTAAGGTTGCTCCAAAGTTACATGTTGTGGTTGCCGAATATGTGCGCCAAATTCAAACAAAAAGAAGAGCTGCACAAAAGGCAGCTATTGCTAAAGTTGATATTAAAGAAGAGAAAACGGGTTGAGGCTGTTGATTGTTCTGTGATGAAAATTGTTAAGGTAGATTTTTGTGCAGATTTTTTTTTCTCTATAGTTAGAGATGTTAGTGGTGTACCAGATTTAGATTTCAAATCTGGGATCTTTCGATTGTACTGAATCGATGGAGCAGAATCTTTGGTGGGGTATTGGACTTATGCCTCGGGAGACAATTCTTTGTGCATACTAAGGTACTTCTTCATTTTTACCTCTCATGATTCTTTTATTATTTTTTAATGATTTTTGCTACCAGCTTTGTATTGTTTTGATTTGTTTTGCTCATACAATGAATTCCTTATATTTTATATTTTGTAGATGATGAACAAATGCTTATATCAAGTTAGGTTTATTGATTAGGTGTGCCCTATTATAAGCTTTGAATATTTTCAATTTGTGATACTTATTGCATTTCCAAAGAAAGTATCATTTTAAGTCAAGCATTTGATGGTTACATGTTACGAACATGGGCCAAATGGGGTTGTTATCACTGCACACTTATATAATTTGTGGGACAACTTGAGCCTAGTTCATTGCATCATGGTTCTTTATTGCGTCAAATTACTCGCTTGTCATTGTAAGAACTTTTTCTTTTTTATCCTAATCTTTAAGTCCATATTTAGGAGCAAGTATGCTTTACTTTTTTATTTATCTTTCTGGTAGTAAATGCTTCAATTCATTGATAAAATAGACTATTTTCAAGTATTAAAATAGTCTATTTTAATATTATATACTAGTTTTGAATGCTTTATGTGACAAAGAAAAATTTTTCATTTGGAGGAAGCTTTTCTATATAGGACTTTTCGTTACCACTATAAAAAGAAAATGTAGTTGATTGAATGAAAGTTTACTGGTAAGTAGTTCTTATAGGTGAACCGTGTTTCTTGTGCTTATAAATGATTGCTACCAGAGAGGCAGGTAAAGATAAGGGACGGTATTTTAGCTGTCTTCGATTTTGGGCTCTTATGGACGGGTTTGTATTCATCAAGGTTCTTTAATGAAGTTAATTTTACTAGCTGCTATACAAAAGTCGGTTACTAACTTTAGGACTTCAATTTCCATTTTCATGAGATTAAGGAAAGTGTGAATTAGAGAAGATGTCATTCCAGAATTGAGAGCTAATATATTACTGGCTGCTAGATCAAATGCTCGTGTGACATTTAGAATCTTATCTTGCAGACAATAATATATTAATCTTGCTTGCATTTAGCATTTAGGGCGTTTTTGAGGGACGGGATTATTTATGTGATTGGACTATGTTTTGTGGAGAAATTCTCTAGTACGTTGGAGGTTCCACATTACAATCTAATGTGCAACAACCGACTAATGAGAGCGGGGCCTCATAGCAAATATGTTGAAATTTTTTGAAATAAAAATAGAGTTTCCCCCCTTTCCAACTTTTTTGAATATTTTCATAAAGAGAGAGAGAGAGAGAGAGAGAGAGAGAGAGAAACAATAATGTTTTTCTCTTTTTCCATTAACTTGATTCCAATTCTTTTATCTCTCTTCATTCTTAATCTCTCTGTTCGACTGAAGTGGCTGCCATTTTTGAAACCTAGCAAAGAAGATTTTTGATGAATTAAATGATTTTGGCCGCCTTTCCTCACCATGTGCTCCATCATTACAGTCCCCGCATTTTTGACCGGGTTGCACCCATTGCTTTGCTGGGTTGCTGGTAAGAAATTGATAAAAGCGAGAACTCTCACGACGGTGTTCAAGTCAAGGATTTGAACAAATGCCGAGTCTAAGTCTTAGGAGAGGAAAACCATCATAAAACCCTTCGCTATTGTAGTGAAGAAACCTTTTGCTTTTGGTGCAAAATCATCATCATAAAAAATCTTCTTCAATAAGCTTCAATGGCTGCCACCAAAACAAAGATGAAGATTGAGGGGAGAGAGGGCAAAAATTGAGGTAATGGAGAGAGGCCGCAGCATTAATTTTTTTTTTAAATTGGAAATATTAAAGATTGTTGGACGGACAAGGAAGAGAGGAAAACATAATTTTTTTTTAAGTTTTCAACATGTATAGCCATGTGCAATTATCATTAGTTGATGGTTCAATATTAAATTAGGATGTGGAACCTCCGATGTACTGTAGAATTTCCCCATTTTGTGATTAATTTCAGTACAATGTCTGGATGACTCGAATTTGACAAGAGCAGTTGTCCCATCAAAATATTTACGTTATATTTGGGAGCTAGGAGCAAATGCGAGACTGAACTGACTCAGTATTAATTTTTAGCTCAATGTTTGGGACTCTTTCATGGTGCAAAATGAATTATCCTAACCTCTAAAATTGTCACATATTTAAGGGTCTCTTGTAGCCTAGTAATTATTTGCATTCATATTTAATATTGGGGTAATTAGTTAATGATATGGATTTGAATGCATGGAAAGGAGACGGTGTTTTGGAGAAAATTATATCTGTTTGCTTCCTTTCAAAAGTGAAAAGCATATTTGTATGAGAATCACTAATTCAATAACTTTTGCACAATGTCATGTAATTTTCTCAACCATGAAAATAATGTATGTCAGTGTCAGTCTTGCTGATGTCATGTTGTGTTTTACCAAAACATTAGACCAAAAAATAAAATCTAAAATCTTAATTATGTTTGAGGAAATGGGTTCCATTCCATGAATTCATCAATCAAGATTGATTGAGAATATTTCTGGAAAAAAAATGAAAAATAAACTTGGGTGTATCAAACCAATTCTTTTAGGACATTTAGTCTTATGCATATGGGATTAATTTGGACGATGAGACTACTAGTTTTGTCCCATTCTAGTTATGTTAACATGGGATACGTTTGCTTTTCAGGGGTGCGTTGAAACTAAAGAGAAGTCATGCGAACATGAGACCATCACAAATCACAATGGTTCCATCAAATAGTTCTTTCCTGTTGATAGATAGATTCGACTCTCAAACATGCCCCAAATGGCTGACTTGTCCCAGTTCCAAGAAGTATCATGCTTGGGAATTATTCATTAGAGTTGGGTATTTTTTTTTTCCTCCGAGATTGTTGTTCCAGTCCCTAGTAGTCTCATATCTGAGAGCTTTAAGGGGCAATTTTAGTTGTTCTGTCATTCAAATTAGTCACATATTCGTAGGATTAGTGTGGTTTCACTCAAGTTCCTTGATAAGTTACAGCTGTTGCAACTTACATCCTGCCGTACCCCTAGCCCCACCCTAATACTCATATTTGGGCAGATTGTAAGTAAAGCAACTGTGACTGAGCCTGCCTTTCAATTTGTCTATATAATTCCTGATCAATTAAAGACTTGATGAGTCATGGAACTACTTTATAGTTAAGGTTACTTGTATATATTGTGTGGTTTAGGAAAATATAACATGACAATGGCAAACAGGGACAATGCCCCAATGATATCCTCGGTTGATATCTCCTGTAATTAATTTTAATTATGTAGTTATTTTTCAGTTGCATGTAACTAAAGACCTCAGATGTAAGGCATACTCTAGGGTCTCATAACTTGTCTTCATCATCTCAACAATGCAAGCTTCTGCTAATGTTTATGTTTTTCCAACCGACAGACTGAGTCAAGAATGCAACACTATTTAAAAACATAATTGCCAAGATGAAGGCAGGTTCTACTACTCATTGATCAGAGTCAACAATGCATGCTGTTAGGGTCTAACCGAGGTCCGATAGTGAGTCTAACATAATGCGAAAGTTAAATGAATTTGGAACCTAAATATATCCAGATATGATTGTTGCCGTGGCACTTCATGGGGGTAACCCTGCCTGGAGGTAGGAGGACCTGTACCCACCATTTAACGAGCTATCCAAAAAGCTGCTTGATCTATTATCTGATTTAAACTTTTACTGCATTGTACTTTAGAGTTTATTTTGTTAAATTCATTAATGCTGGATTTTTAAAAACAGCATTTTGGTAAAAAATTTTACAGGATTGCCACTTTTTTTCCTACAGTAATTAACATATATTATTTTCTCTCTTATTATTTTTATAATGACCAAAAACTCCCTGATAGCATGAATTTACAATATTATCTTTATTTTTAACTAATCTTTTATTTATATTTATTATAAATTAAATAAATCACATGAATAGAAACTAAATAAAAAATTAAGCATTAAAAATAAGAAAATATATTTTGATATGAGCAAAAAAATTAATAATAAAATTTTTTATTGTATTTATTTATTTTGTGAAATTTTTTTATAATAAAAATATAAGAAAATTATTATAAAATGATAAAAAAATTATTATAAGAAAACTTGAATGACAAATAAAATTTATTATAAGACAAAGAATAAAATAGTTTAC